>KN538404.1:59786-76661 GCA_000797535.1 Trichuris suis | reverse complement strand
TGCGATCGGGAGCCAGCGGCAGCGAACCGGTGATCTAGAAATGTCAATTGGTCCAGTGCGGTAACGTGCCGATGCCCTGGAGATGTGAATTAGTCCCGTGTCACCGTGTAAAGGCAGCGAACACACAAAATTTCCCTTATTTCATTATATATAGTATAGATAGATTGTCCTTCTCCTTGTGGGTTTAACTTGACGCAAACTTTCAGCTTTCTTTCTGTAGAAGTGAAAGATAGTCACATACGTTTGTTTAACGACAACTAATCTGTAATTGCTTTTAGAACCGTTTGGCCAAAATTACCCTGAGGAGCTTGAAGCCACCTTGGATTGTGGCCATTACGCAATTTGCTGTCGTTTCAACCGGTGGGGATCACTGCTGGCCGTGGGCTGTAACGACGGCCACCTAGTAATTTATGATTTCGTCACTCGATGTCCTATGAAAAACTACACTCCACATTTGAGTGCTATTTGTGCAATTAGGTTTGTGCCATAAAAATGTCTTTGTACTCGTTTTCTTCTGTTCAGTTGGAGTCGAGACGGTCGCAAAATTCTGACAGCCGGTGCAGAGAAGACCGTTGTGCTAACGGATGTGCTTAGCGGTGACAGCGAGGGTCACTTTGCGTTTAGCAGCACGGTTGCTTGCCTGCAAATTAATCCTAGGAGAAGGTTTGTTTCCGTTTTCCACATTTTGCGCGTGTGTCATCTTCGTTCATGCACGTGAACCCACACGCGAAGCCTTTCTTGTTACTTCTAAGAGGAATAATTCGTTATTTTCTCCACATCCACTTAAACTACGTATACTGCTTGCAGAAGCCAGTTCTTAATATGTCAAGTGAAACAGCAAGCAATGCTGATGAACATTGATGGTCAACGTACAATAATACACGATGACAGCGAAAACGGAGTAGAAGCAAATATTGTTGCCTCGTTTGATAAACGCGGCGATTACATTATATCTGGAACAGTTAAGGGGAAGGTATGATGTCAAATATTATATTGCGAGGAGAATGCTTTGCTGTTCAGGTTACAATTCACGATGTGAATACACTTCAGCTGTTAGCGTACTTCAGGCAACCAGGAGGTTATTGCATAAGGTCTTTGGAAGTAGCACGTCGTGGAAGGTAAAGATTTTCGGTGTAATGATAATTGTGTTCGTTTGTAATGCCTGTTTCAGCCTGTTTATGACAAATTCAAACGATCGTGTTATTCGCGTCTACGATTTGAATGATGTGAAAAATGGAGGAAAGGATAGTTCTGTGTTACCTATTCAGAAGGTGCAAGACTCGGTTAACAGGTAGTTGCTTAATTGCCGTAAAGCATTGTATCTGAATGCAAGCGTATGAAGAACCTCTTGGAAAGTGTGTTGCTTCAGTGGGGATTCAGAGTACATTTGTGCCGGCAGCTCGGGTACACATGCCCTCTACATTTGGGAGAGAAGCAGTGGCAGTGTAGTGAAATTTCTTCATGGTTCCAAAGGCGAACAGGTGCTAGACATGGTGTGGCATCCGGTTCGCACCGCTGTTTTCTCGGTCTCTAATGGGAAACTGGCGTTGTGGTCCCATTGCAGAAGCGAAAACTGGAGTGCCTTTGCTCCTGATTTTAAAGAGTTGGCAGAGAATGTCGAGTATGAAGAGCGCGAGTCAGAATTTGACTTGGAAGATGAAGACAAGAGTCCACCGAACCTTGAGGGTTTTAAAACTGCAAGTCGTCTATGTTTCTCTTGAAATTCAGTTTCATTAGAGTCGGCTATCAAGGATGGAAGCGTTGAAGTTGATATAGAAAGTGTTGATTACATGCGGACGTTCTTCAGCAGGTAATGTAGACATTGTCTGAGAAGCACATTTTACCCACATTTTCATTTAGCGATGATGACGAAGACCCACTTCGACTAATTTGCTGCATGCCTGAAATTGAAGATCCAGAGGAAAGTGTATCTGAAGTTTTAACTGAACACCCTGAAGCCCACATGCCGCGCAGTAGCAATGCAGTGAATGTCTCATCTTTTCCATTTCGCATAGACTTACCTGCTTTCAGTTACGCCATTCCGACTAATTCAGGTTTGTACTGTTTGTGAAGTGCAATTTTTCTAAAGTGCTTGCGCAGATTCAATGACAACTTCATCAGGAGATCGTCTAGGTCAACCGAAAGCAAAGAAACGGAACGCCACGAAAAATTGATGCGGACAGTTAGTATGATAAGCGAGACTTGTTTTGCGTGTCGATATTAATTTCATTTAGCCAGTGTTTACGTGTATTGTTTCTCTGTAAGCAAATACTGTACATTTCTCATGACTTTGTTTAGTTTTCTGTTGTGGAAAAGTTAAAAAGTCTCACCTATTCTCAGATGATGTTAATTGAAGAGACAGTCAAATCCTTAATTGTAAGCCTTTGTTTCGACGTTAATATGTGATGTTGATAAGGGTTGCGCTCGATATTAGTGACTAGGTAATAGTATGAATTTGTTAATCGGTAATGTCACACCTTGGATACTTCTTTTCTGTTTCTATGGTGGGTCGGGAATTGCGTTTCCACAGTTTATCTGACTGCTCAGCAACTCAAGCTGTGATATAATCATATTAAGTGTGAGGATAAGTTCGTGCTGTTTTTTGGCAATTTTAGATACTCAAGAAAAGTCCAGTTGGACCTTGGAGCAACGTTTTTTATCCAATACAATTTACCCCAAGGTGGTAGCAGCACAACGGCCAAAGAGTTCGTCCACCTATTCTTCGACCTTTCAATGTGAGTGAGTGCTTTCCGGACAAGCAGTGCTGTATTGACCGGAAAAGGTGGTAATCTGAAGGGTGAAGATTTGGTGAATATGCAACACATGGCAGCTCCTTCTAGCTCAGCTGCTGAACAGTTTTTTGGGGTCTTGTAACGTTCATCCACGGGATGTGCTCACACGATGGGATTGCGTAATATTACGCAACCGAGGTCACCCTGCGTAACAGCATTAGGGATAATCTCATTAGCGATGGCGCCTTATTCAACAGAGCAAAAGACGCCTAGTATAGCGCGCAGCGCGTCAACTGTGACCTTGAACACCTGCAGATGCTTGGTTGTTAGGGAAGTTGTGGAATAAAAAGGCAAAGCGAGAACTGCACAGGTACCATTATGTCTTGCTAGTCGATCGCTACCGCAACGCAAGAGGCTTTGTCCCCGATGATGCAGGAAAGCACCGCGGTGCAGTTCCTCCAAAAGCATGGAGTGCTCCCCGTGAACAGCAGGAACTGCATCTGCGGGAACCCTGTGTCCCTGTCGGTGCAGGAAGGCGGTCGAGCTCCTCGGTTGCTCAGATTATTCGTCGCTCAAGCCGCTGTTGCTTATTGCTGTAGTGCATTAACCGAAAATTCGCCAAAACAGTTTCAGTAGGCCGCCTAAGCCTAAACCAAAACTAAACACAACTGAAACGTTGGTCCTACTTTTCTGGATAAACTGAAAATTAGGAAAACTGGCACTGCGTGCAGTTCGCCTGTTCCCGAGATCACTTGTTGACCAAGCAGACTGCGCACAGTCGGCTCAGTGTAGACGCTAAAACAAACCTGCGAGATGATCGGTCTGCAGGGTGGAATAGAGCCGCCACTGTTCAATGGCCTCTTACGCCGTGCCATCACGGTTCATCAGTAACCCGATTATCAATCATCACAATGCTGTGACATAACGGGGAAGCGCTGCCGCGGGTAGCCAAATTCCGGGCGCGAACGTTACAAGGCCCGGATATTGTTCCTTGTCCTGGTACCACCCATCGTTTTTTGTCTTTCAAATTATTTTGTGCGATCTACTTCTCATTGCTAGTAAGCATCTCTAACAGGAAACTCTTTCATCTTCGTTCAGACAATTCGCAAATAGTAACGCGTTCCTTCTTGGCACATTCAAGGAGCTACTGTGACGCACACTTACTGGATCCTACCCATTGCATGCAGATAACAACTTGCGGCCATATGATCCACATCAAGTACTTCTGCGGGTTCTACTGTTGTCGCGCTTGAATTAACTTCAGACGCTATCTGGAAATCTATCTTCAGTTTCCACCGGGCGCTCTGATCTTGTTCGATCGTCACCTCGGAGTCCGCACTGCAGAAGAGCCTTTGCCACAGTTAAGACATGTTGTCGATACCTCTCCATCACCATAAATGTTACATAAAATTCCCTAAGCTTATGCTGCTGTCATTCCTCGTTTAAAGAGGAAAACATGGCATGTTGAACACGAGCGCTTCCTGGCGTATAACAAAATAACAGTGATACAAAGGCTAAGTGAACTATGAGAACAAAGGTATTGTTGTATGAAGTAAGCGTTCGGCTGCAGCACGAGTACACAACGAAAAGCAAAGCACTTGCGCAGGAATGTGGACTGTTGAAGTTAAAATTACGCAGTAGGAACTTATTTTCATACCCAACGTATTGCACTTATAACTAACATCGCTAGGTTTTGGTTTTGTTACTACAGGGAACATCTAACCTTTCAGAAACTACAACAAAGGTTCTAACAAAGGTACTATATTAAGTATATAAGAATGCATTTGCGCAGTTTCTTGACAATTGAAAGCACTTCAGTTACAGAAATATTGTTCGTTCAATATATTAATAGTTTCCATTGAATTCAGCAAACTTCTGCAAATATTCTGGCTGCATACGGATCTTACCGTTTGTAGAAGCAAGCTGGCATTGGTGCAAAAAGTTAGGCGCTCCTTTACGGAAATCTTCAATTTCAGGGATAGTCCTTCCAAACAAGCTACGTTGCGTCGACTAGGAACAGGATAACCACAATATCGGGTCAGCACCTGGCATATAGTAACCCATCGCAGCTTTGCTTTGAGCCCAGAGGAGCTTTTTTGTTACTGCGTGAACATGAAGCCGTGGTACACTGAGATTTGCCATTCGCTTGACACATGTTTTGCCCTCTAACTAACCAATTCATCAAACCAAAGGAAGCACAAGTATTCGCGGAGATTGCGGGATCAACTCCTTACGCCATATTCTAGCATGATGAAAACCAACGGCTGAGGTGTACCTGGTATGAATCAGAAGAGAGTGAAATTCTATTCTTAAACTCATTCGTAAATGATTATACATTTTGTCTGTCACATTTCCAAAAGCCATAATGAAATGCGGATTTCTTATTTTCTATTTTCTTGTTAGGCTGCTACGGGGTAGAACTTTAACGCTTTCATTGTAACATTGCCGATTGACTAATTAGGACCAATACCATTTATTTTACTTATTGACTCAAGTACTGACCACAGATAATTGTTTATTTTTGGTTAAGTTGTAAACTTCCTTTGAGTAGGGACTCAACTTTGCTGACTGTATTGAGAATCTTGCCAAAGAAAAGTGCGAATGTATCGCAGCATATTACGCTACCAGAGCAGAAACGTTCAGCTATAAGCTACAATCTTCATGTGAATTATGCGCCGTAAACTAAACTGGCGTAACACGGGATTCGTCGGATGTGAAATCGAGAAAACGTAACTGTCAACGTAGAATCAAAAGTTTAAGAGCTGCGTCGATAAACAATAGGTCAAGCAATTTTGGTTCAAGCGCGTGACCTACTCGTGTATAGCAGCTCTGAGCACCAGGAAGCAAATCGGTTGGAGGTGAAATAATTATGTCCACTGCAATGTTTACCAATGCTATAAGGCTGAGAAGCCAATAGTGACATCCCGTCGTTTCTGAAACCCGCCAGTCCCTTGCTGTGATTGTAGGCTTGGCGCTGTTGCCCACGGTATTACTTTTTTGCTGTTAATAATATCTTCTTCTAATAAAGGATAGATATCTTTAACTGGAGTAATAATTTGTCTGGGATGGCCCATTCCTGCTATACCTGCTCCTGTTCCTGCTGGAGATACCAGTCCACCTCTGTCGTACCATCTGGGCAGCATGGATTCGGTTTTGCGGTCATGTGCTAAACCGTCATTGTTTTCCAACTTGATCACTTGACTTCTGAAGTGATCCATGGCAGAACTGCCTGCATGAGAATTTGGATTTGGAGCAGCAGATCGAGTCAAGAAGGTGTTCGATTGTGGATCCATCTTCGGACTTATCAGCTTATCTTGGTATTCAATTTTCATAACATTGCGACGAAGACTTCCTATAGGAGCTGTCAAGCGGTTTTGCTTCGCAGAAAATCCACCAGCCTGTTTTGGTATGACTGTTTCTGAGTTCTTGGCTTTTTCATGCGGCACGTCACCAGTGCGCACTGACTTGCTGACATTTTGACGATGACCGCCAAACGAGTGCATCCCTTTCTGTGAAGCAAGGTTGTTGGTCATGGCAAACATGGAAAGAAATGGATCGTTGTGATAAGCAATTGGTTCTCCTCCTGAGTCAGTTGCTTTTGTGATGGCATTTCTGCAGCTGCCAAATGCTGTCATACCATGCTGGTTCTGGAGGCATGGCTTGCTCTCCCATGGCAGGACAAATGGAATGAATACCTTTGGTATTTCTTGCTTGCTCTTCACTACTTCACACTGTTTTATTCTCGCATCAGACTTTTCAGGCTCTCTCGCCACTTCGTCTTTGTTGGACGAAATTGAATTATCGGATTCATCCTTACTGGGCTGTTCAATAGTGTCTGATGTTTCAACGTGCATAAGGTAGCTCTAATCTGTAGCGAAGAAATGCCGGTAGCTTGCTGTTAGTAAAGCTCTTCTACTTCCAAATGATCTTTTATTTGCTTTATCGTTCTATGTAACAGCTGCTTGAAGCCAGCTGCTAGCAGTGTAGTCTGTTGTTCTCTGAATCCAGGCAATCAGCACTCCATTCCGTCATGTGACGTTCATCTTCCACGCAAAATAGTGGCAGTTGAGACGATTTCGTGTAGTTGGCACGCGTTAGCTCCACTGAAGTGCTGAGTTGGCAAACTTTCTCTTACTTCTGGGAATTCCGGGAAATGGCATCTAGTTTCTCTCTGAGCTCAGAAACGCTCAACATAAACTCATTTTTTCATGTTGCTATGCAGCATTGCATCTAACGGATACGTCTCAAAGTCATTTTCATGCGTGCAGCGTTGCTTGTTTTCAGAGTTCACAATCTGGCTGAATCTTTTTTTAACTGAGAAACTTTTAGCGAGCCTTCATCGTGTAGTGCAGTGATTCTCTAGGGGCGCTGGAAGCTGAGGGTTGCGTTGAGCCGTAGACATTTGACCATGGTCTTGTTCGGCATCTGTCAGCGCCAAAAGGCCAATAGACCCCGAAGTAAAACGTATTCGTGGTCGAACCAGCGCTTTGGGCACTCCAACCAACATTGAAGCGCCTGCGACCAAATGACTAGCGACGCTTAGGGAACACTGGCGCAAAAATGGTCGAGAAACTATGGTGTAGTGTTTATAAAGCAATGCATTCGTCGTTTTTCCAGCAGTCGAAAGCAAAGAGTGCAGAACAATTTTCACTGCAAGTGCCAGAGTAGGCGGGTGTGACGAATACTATTGTCCAAGCAATTCAAAAGGGTGGTTTCCAAAAGCTTATTGAAGTCATTGTTCGCTAGGGCTTTCATTGGTACACATGAAGAATAACTCTTTCCCTTCGTGAGCTAAAGTCAGCTGGGCATCGTAAGGAATTACAGCCATTTCAGGAATTTAAGACTTGAAAACTCATGGCAAAGGTTCAAGAGGTTTATGTAGAGACTAGTCAAAAGTTCTGTAAGCCTTACATAATGATCCTTGCTGAACAGTCACGTTGACTTAAAGCTCCTTCAGCACAGGAAGAAATTCTAATGATGCGACGCTATGAGCAGCACAAAGCATTTCTGAAGCGTGTGGGAACGGAATATATGAAGTAGGACTATATTTGGGATACAGAATTCTGAAATACAGCTATCCCCCGGTTAAGGAAGGTTGATGGGACCGGAAAAGTTGTTCGTTAAGCGAACATTCGTAAGTCGAAGAAGCGGTTGGTATTCTTTAACACGGGAAGCCGTTTTAAGCGGGCCTCGTCTCCGGAAAACAGCCTACCGGCCCTAACAGACAGAGGGGGTCACGCAAGGAAACAGGCGTAGCAATAACGCAGAGTTAAAATAGCGATGGCACGAGTGATGAAAAGCCATTTTAAGTAAAAACAGCGCTTTTACGGCGCATTTCCACTGGTATAATTATCGCATGGATCTTAACATGGAATCAATGTTTGCGAGTCTGCTGAAAGACACCGTAATGCCTACATCTCGGGATATAGTTTAGAAGTTTCAGGGTATGGGGATTCTGATATCCTGCGTGGGTTCCAGTACAGCAATGTCACCGTTTAGATGACGTAGTCTACGATGACATACGCGGTGATATCCGCGTCCGTCAGTCCACTCAAGCAAGAGACTTTCTATCCTACTCATTATTGGGTGCCTTCCAGAAAAGGCTACTTTGCTGTTAGCCGAACCAAAAGTAAGTTCTGCAACCTTCAAGGTCTTGTCTTTCTGGAGATAAATGGTTCGAATGGTAAACGCAAAAAGACCAAGGACGTAAGTAATGTCCACGTTTCCATCGCCAAGGTCAAGACGTTTAATCGCAACCAACTTGATGTTAAGCGGAACACTTTTACGAACATACTTATGCTCTGCTGTGTTAGAACACTTCCAGTAAAGAACGAAGAAATAATTCGAGCAAGAGCGTAGATATTATGGACGTAGATCAGAACTATGGCGACTTGCTACCGGCGTTGTTTATTCGTCTGTCAGCAGCACGGTAGGACATTTGACGAATTCGCACAAGGGGACACTGGCTGGCCGCTGTACATGCTCAGAAAAACGGCACGAATTGTAATTCGTGCCGTTTTTAAGCTGGCAAACGTTCTGTCGCCCTTGTTCGTAAAAGCAGAGAAACGCCTACGCAATTCATTCGTGAAGCGAAAGTGGATACAAATTCGCTCCTTCGTGAAGGCGAACATTCTTAAAGCAGGGGATACCTGTATATGATTCCAAAATCACTGCTTCTGATGTCAGTTTCATATAATCATCGGGGAATGTTAGAAAAGGAATATATTCAGCCTATTTATGGCAAAAGTTTTCGAACTTTTCGACTCACCAAGCTAAGCTGCATAACTCAGCTGCTTAATTCACTACGTTGTACCAAAATTTGCCGTTTTATTTAGCATCTTAGCTTGAAGAAACAATGGAAGGAACAGCCATCGAACGCTCATAGCTACCGAAATGGGCTGAACGACAATAACGACGTGCACACTGACTTGGGGAAATTCACGCTCACTGACTTTCTTTGCCAATTCATCGCTCAGATTGTATAACACCTGCGAAAAGGCATTGTTCCATGGATTGAGTGACATCTGCGACTGGGAGTTTACCCTCTCGCCTGCACTGTCGGAACGGATTAAGTAACACCTGTGAGAAGGCATTGCTCCACAGATTAAGTAACACTTGCGAAGGGGACTTCATCCCTCACTCCTCTCCCTACATCCACCATGGGCGACAGCATAAAGACCCCAACTTTCTATTAATACATTTTATTATTCCCGTGAAAGTATCAGTTACAAAAGCAACTTTGTACGAGCCTCGCTTGCCTCGTCACACTGCATTACACGTATGCATATGTTCCTTCAAACGTTAGTTATCGCGATAAAATATCAGTTTAAGAACAAAGCATCCTGTTTTACAATTCTATTTGCAATCAATATTGTCTCCAACTTTCGTGCATCTGAGTTAACCGTCATGGTAACGAGGATCGATTTTAAGCAGCGAACGTATCATACAGGTTTTGAAGTCGAAGATCAATGGGCGAGTATCCAAAATTGGCTGAACTGTCTGCTGTATGCTCCTGCCAAGAAGATCTGATAGTAAAACTTGAAGTACAGGTGCAGTCATACAGAAGATTTACAGAGAAATTGAGGGATCGTTTAAGAGCATATCTGGAAGATGAGGGTCAATTATTTCGGTGTCTCGAAGCAGCACAGCTTACCAGCGAATCCCTTAAGGTAGACGACAATGCAATACTGGAAAAAGTTGAAGTTCTTTGTAGTAAACTGAACCTGACTGCTTCAAAGTTTGAAAAGCTGGCAGAAAATCAGGAGAGGCATGCTGGTGACCAGAATTCGGTGGATCCCCTTCGCCTGGCCAGTTTGGCTCAGAGATACTGGGACGCCAAGAGAGAAATCGATTTGAAGGCTGAGGAGTACAAGAAGAGCTTCGAAGAACGTTGCTTGCAAGCAGACCAACTGCGCGAAGCAGAAGTGAGTTTATACAAGGATCAATTAAAGCAGGTGAATGGAAATCTCACGAAAGCCTTACGTGACATAGAAGACTTAAATGATAAGAATGATCAATACGAGGAGCAATTGAAGGCTCTGATGAACATTTTCAAGGATCGTGAAGCAATTTTAGAGAGCGATGTCACGAAGTATCAAACTGAATCTATTTCTGCAAAGTTAGAGAGCAACAACCTGAAATGCAAGCTTGAATCGGTCAAGAACAACTTGCGAAGAATTGAAGAAATGAGAAATGTCGAGGTAACTTCTCTAAAAGAGAATTTGGAATTAATGAAACATCAGCATCACGAGACTCACTCAAACTTGATCGCAGTCAAGCAGGAAGCACTAAACTACCAGCAAAAGCTCCATTTGGCAGAAAGAGAACTGCAAACTTTTCGAAACAAGCAACGCGCTGTCGAAGAAGACTTAAAGCAGTCAGTTACTGACCTGAAAGAGCAACTGGAGCAGTGCAGGTTCCTCTGTCAGCAGCAGAAAGACATGGAAATATCAAAACTGAAGCGTTTATTGCATGCTCAAAGTATGATTATTGCGCAGCTGAAAACTGAATGCGTGAAAATTACGAATAAGAGCAAACGAACGCGGAAGAAGCAGGCATGATTCACCACGGTCAGTCATGCATTCATTTCACAGCCACTATAAAGCTTCAATGCTTATCTGTAACAATGTTAATCTTAAGAAAATGTCAATAAAACCTAAAAATCAATACCTTACCTTTCTGCTCAGATAACTTTAGCTTGATAATTATCCTGTTACCAAAGAAGCTGCATCTTCACAGGTAACTCTCAAAATTTTATGCTGCGCATTTATAACATTAATATTGTTACCGCTCAGGAAACTTTCAAATACACCGCATTTGAGGTTAACATCTCGCTGATTTCTGGTTTAATTTGCAGACTTTGTCGACATTAATAATTTTGCCAGTCGAGGAATAAAAATGTCTTCTACTTGTTTTAGCATAAAGGAACAAAATGCAGGAAGTGATTGCACAGTCAGAAAAATAGGATGCACACCGGAAGTGTTCGGAACGGGATAATTTGACCACGTAACCAAGCTTTACCTACTCTTGCTGTTTCCGAATGATCCTCACAAATCGATCATTCCATGCACAAAGACACCTGTTACAGCTAAAAGAAATAGTCTGTTCGCCACATATTTATAGCATTAACAATTGCGATGCTTGAGCTGCAATGCTTAATACAGATGTTCTCAAATAAGTCTCAACCGCCTATGAAGAGAAGAAAATTAGAATAACACCTTACCACCTGCAAGGAGACGGGGCTCATGGAGAGGAGCAACCGTACTATTGTGCAGTTACTCCGAAGACTGACAGATTAGGACACCTGATGGGACGAATTTCTACCAGCATATGCACTCACCCACACCACATCTCAGCATACGTCCCCAGGATTTACACCATAGGAAATGTTTGGAAGACAACTGTTGACGTGAACCGAATATGTCGGAACACTCCTGATGCACAGAACAGTCCCCAGCGTCCTACCATGACCAGCTACTGATGCACATGAAGCGAACGTATCGCATGACTAAACGCAATTTAGAACAAGCAGCGGAACAACAATGTCGAGGCTGCAAAGCTCACACCAGTGCAAAGCGAGTATTTCAAAATGGGGATGCTGTGTAGTTGTACAGACGAAACTGCCCCAAACTGGAGCCGCGATGGGAAGGTAATTGATAGGTGAGATGGAACGTTGTGCCAATGACACGGAAACGCAGGACACTGGCGGACGAAGAAAAATCGCGCACGTACATGACATTCGAAGACTTAAGCAGAGCGAAGATGTTGAACAGCCGTCTCAGACTCGTTCTCAATAGGCAATGAGATAATGGTAACAGAGCGTTTCCTGACTGCTCCTACCCTTACCGAAGACGTTTGCAGGGAAGGAAGGCCTAAACGTGAGCGTAGGCCGCTGTCCCGATTTAGAGATTGCGCGTCCACCGGAGCTCTAAAACGAGCTCAGGGGGAGGCGATTGTAGTATGGCCAAGCGCCAGCCGATCAGTCAAAGAGAGCAGCGAATTCAAGGACCTCATCGTACCTACAGTGCTGGTGACGAATGGTGCCGACAAAAACAAATGTTTAAAAGTAGCATACAACATGAACACGTAATATGAAAACATGAAACGATCCTGAAATTAGAAGTAAGAATAGAAGTACGTTACGTTAATATGGAAAATGTCCCGTCAGTTCATAATCAATAAGTTTATTCCCATAGCTTTCGGGTCCCAGCTTGACCCGTCTTCAGAAGGTTGAGAAGTAATGGGAATTCCCATTCAACCACCCATTGTCGCCAACCTGGTACTGGCTGTCTGCGCGTTCATCTTCTTGTGCTAGTCAGGCCACTCCCCAGGACCTGGCTTGGTAGGTGTACACCGCATCTGCTGGGCATGGTGACGGGCTACTGTCGTCTCGCGGCGTAACACTGTAAAGGTGGACTGCTTCTGCCAGCTAGCACCGCTTCCTGGCCACAATCATTTTTACGGTGCAGTAGCATCTCTCCACAATCCTGTTTCCTGACAGGCTGTAGGCGGACCTGAACCGCAGGCGCACATCCCATTTGGCCGCCAGCAGCATGAATACCTGGCCACGGAACGCCGTATCGTAGTTGGCCAAGATCTCTTCAGGTGCGCCGCGTTCAGAAAAGACCGACTCCAGCTGATTTACCACGTCAACACTGGAGAGGTGCCTCATGGAGCGCCAGACAGTGAAGCGCGACGGCCCACTGTCAATGAGAGTGAGGTAGGACAGTCCTCTGCATTGGTTATGTCCATTGCGAGCCTCTGCCACACCTTGTCGACGCTGAACCTTCCCTGCTTCCACCTAAAGGCGCGGGGTCGATGGACCGGCATATCTCACAGCTGGGCACTACCGACTGCACCTGGCGCCGCGACACCGCAGGCTCACTTCACCGTACGAAATAGACGATCCTTCAGGATCGCCTGCCGTATGAAGGATCTCCGCCACTTTCCATCTGACGTCCAGGCATTTGGTTATTCAACGTTCATTAGCGGTTTTCAAAAGCAATAGGTACTGCGCGACCATGAATAATAGAACCGTGCAAACGAGACAAACACCGAAACGTTACGTGCGGGTATTGGTAGATAAATGGAATAAACGAGAAAGAACGAGGTAAAATAATATGTATGAGCATTGAAGATGGAACTTTTCATAACGGGTCCTTGAGTTATTCTTTATTGACAAACGGATTGTTCCCGCTGGATGGTAAAAACGAACGAAATGATAAGCGATTGCAATAGACCAGAGCTTTTGGAACGCTACTGTTTCCGTCTTCAGTGGTACTTTATTACCAGTATCACTTTATTACACAGGTTCAACCAGCATGTGGACGCACTCAATCGTTACAAGGGAGCCGTGATCAAACTTAATGGATTACAACAAGCAAGACCTGACTCGATCGACTCACAGAGAGGAGAAGAAACATCGACAACCCGACACAAAGGACGTGGCAGACCTCCAAAGAAGAAGAAACAAACCACGAGGTCACAGAGAAACCCCGCAAAGACTATGGCAGACGCGATAAAAAGCTCAGCGGCCGTTCAGCACTCCTCTGAATGCTCACTCGACCTCATACCAAGGATCATTTGTCGCGAGAACCAACTTTCCCTACGAAAAGTGAAAGAGGCGTTCTACATCCGCCACAATGACACCTTCAACCGTGACAGCGGTGTCGAGATTAGTGAAGCGTGGACTGACCTGAACAATCGCACCAGGTGCTGCGCGTTAGCTCCTTGACCCGCTTGTCAGTTGTACAAAACACGTTAGCAGGCAATTACATCTGCCTTTGCCCCTACCACTGAAGACGGGAACAGTAGCGTTCCGAAAGCTCTGGTCTATTGCAATCGCTTATCATTTCATTCGTTTTTACCATCCAACGGGAACAATCCGTTTGTCAATAAAGAATGTATGAGCATGTCCCGTTTGTGGGAAGCGCCGGCGTCGTAGACATATCGAGCCGGGATCATTACAACGGTCCCTGTCAGCCGCCTGCTGTATGTGGTCCGTGCGTGCAGTTTCATGTCCCGGGGCCAACTTCGCCGCGACCGTCTGCGAGACCATCACACAAACGGAGGTTGTAGAATTGTGGTTGTGGTCTTCAAGTTGCTCCAGTGCAACTTATCTCGTTAGCCGCTCAGAATGCGAGCTAATCAGTTGATCGCATGAACCAACTAATAAGTTGGTTTGTTCGTTCAAGCGCCATGAGGCAAAGCAGAGCTTTCTGTCGTTTCGATAGGGTCGGTCCAGTTTAGGTGTTTGAGTGTCTCATCGTTTTTCTCAGACCATGCACCGATGACAATGGCGCCAGTAGTGTATCTTTCCATGTTCGTTAATTTGCAGATGTCGTCCTTCAAAACCGCATACTTGCGGCACTTTTCCTAGTGCCCTCTAGCCAATGCGTCCCGCCCCTTGAACGGTATGGTGACATCGATGACGGTTGCTTGATTATCTCGGGCAACTGTTAAGTCCGGCTTGTGCGTGACTCCCATGTATGTCAGCCGGGGCTCCACGATGACCACAAAGCCGTCACGTTCAGCCATTTCTGCTACTTTCCGCGCGATGATGTCATGACTGCGAGTGATGAGTACGTGCGTGAAGGCGCAGGTCTGAGTGATATGGAGGAGTGATTCCGAGGATCCACTGACAGAGCCGCATCTTCGGCAAAGGACTCGCCGGTCACCCAGTTCAGCTCGGTCCCGTAGAGCCTGCAAGCGCGTGGAGACCAGGTTTGTCCTTGCCTACAGAGCGGCAATGTAGTTTCTTTTCGTCATCCGCTCCCCGTTTATCCACTCGTTACTGCACGCCTCCTTGAAATCAGGGAAGCCAAGCCTTGATAGCTCGCAGCAAATTGTGCTTGGTGGAACTGTGCTGTTGTCCGCTTTGCTGCATTGATGCCTTCCATTGTGAAGGGCTTCGCGTCCCTAACTCTGCACAAGCGGCAATGTCGCTGTATGTTAAAGAGTAGGCCTGCTATCGCCTTGGAGATGTCGTCAGCACTCGTCTCCATGCGCAGGTAAAGTTTCAGCAGACCTGCGAGTTCACTTAGCGAGGCGAGGCCGAGTCCTCCTTCTCTCATCGAGAGGTAAAAATAATGATCGTTGAGAGTACTCACGGGCAGATGTAGAATGCCCTTGATACATGGCCGAATGAGTTTGTCGGCAGTCTTCGCCATTCCCGACAGAGGGTTTCTGTGCGTGAAGCTGTACGCCAGTCAGGGAATGAGGTAGTGGCGTATAAGTTCCACTTTCTGCTGTGGCTTTAGTTCTGCTTTGGCCACCCGCTTTATGAGCTGTTCCACGCGTTTGAGGATGTTCTGCCTTTTTCCAAATGGATTGAAGTCAATGCCTAAATAGGTAAAGAACCTACCGGCAGTGAAAACAGGCAAAACTTGGTCATTCCGTTCAGTATGCAAGAAGAACTTCGCATTCGGATCGACACACACCGCCAACAGTCAGTGCACACACTGGCGGGACCGCTTCGCGAGGTTTGAGCCATCCACGTAGGACCCGCGTCAGGGGATCTTTCATGTTCTCCTCTGACCTTACCAGCGCGACCGACAGCTGCAGGTCGTGTTCTTTCACTGAGGCCAGGATCGCTCCAATCCGTCTGCGTATCAGCGTCTCTCCAGCCGCCTTGGTTTTCAGTGTCGCTTTGCCGGTGATACCATCGGAAACCCACCGCTTTACGGTGGCAGAGTCCGTCATTAGTTCCACCGTTTCGAGCCCCCAGGACAAGGCAAAGATTCAGCCCCCGGATCGTCGCATCGAGCTCAGCCATATTGATACCACGAGTGCCGTAAAGTCGTAACCAGGTGGCATCCTCTATCACGGACTCATCTCGGCCGCCACCCCAATGGCTAGTCCGCTGGCGTCCGCCCAGATTCAGCCTTTTTGCCTGCGTCGTCCCATCGTCCGCAGGCGGGATCGTGAGCCCACAACCGGGCATCAATCTCTCGTAGCTACGAGCTCAGGGCTACTGGTCAGGTCATCCCATCCAGTCGTGACTTCATTTGCCTTCGGCTTGGCGAGAGCAGTAGCCATTCGCAACCATCCACAATCTGGGAAGTGACCTATCAGTTCTCCGCAAAACGAGAAGACTGAACGACAAATCAGTCTACTAGGCAGACTGGCGACTTCGCTCTTTCTCGCCCAGTGCAGTCTTCCTCGCTCCCCCCAGAGACATAGCCCCAGTAGTCGCGTACCTCTGCCGATTCGTTCAGGGGCTTTGCAGGCGAGTCCATGGCTAGTCAAATGCTGCTGCACCCTGCGCGCGTCGACGATGTCTTCGCTTATGAGGATGTCGTCGATATACACCGAGGTCCCTTTTCTGACGACGGGGTCCATGGGGAGCACGTGGTTCAGCATTGTGGTCATTACCAGCGGCGCCACGTTCAGGCCGAACCCCAGACGGGTTAGGCTGCGTTTGCGGCTCCTGAATATTACCGTCTGATACGGCCAGAGGGACTCACCAACGTGGATCTGTGGGCATGCCTTATTTAGATCGACCATGGCCAGATTCACGCCCTGCCTGTGCCATTGCCGCATCTTATCCGCGCAGATGTCAGCATGCGCAGTATACCGTGTTTCCCCTATAATAAGACCTCCCCCGAAAATACGCCCTAGCATGAATTTTTAGGATGCTCGTTAA
>KN538404.1:37932-59686 GCA_000797535.1 Trichuris suis | reverse complement strand
TAATGCTGGAGACTACTGGTCTTAGAGGGACCCCCGGTTTATGAATTTTAGGTAGTCCATAAAGCTCATCGTTCTTATAGGCTTTTACAAATAAGTAAATAAACAAGTGTAGATTGTGGTACCGGAAAATATAAGATATCCCCGGAAAATAAGCCCTACCATGTTTTTCGGAGCAAAAATAAATATAAGACCTGGCTTATAATAGGGGAAACACGGTACGTCTTGATATGGTCGTTCAGTCCTCAGAAGTCCATTACAGGGCGGACCTTGTTCTTGCTTCGTTGAATCACGGCCATGAGTGGTATGAGTCCTTTAGCCGGTCCGTGCTTTCTCTTGTCGTAGGGCACGAGCGATCCTTGATCGATGTACAACTGCAACTCCTGCTCGTACTCTCGGCTGGCGTCTTTTGCGGGCGAGTACTCCCATACCACATTTCTCAAGACATCTGGACCCACGCCTTTCCTCCATTTCCTTGAGGCAGTCCAATGTCTTTTGGCATGGTCGAACGTCACAGAAAAATCTGGCTCTTCCAGCTTAGTATCTGCCTCCTTTGCCGCGCAGACCGTTCCACTGCTGAACACGAAGTGCACACGTCCGTTGTCGTCCACAGTCACCGCCGCCGTTCATACCGACAATGAAGTCAAAACCCAGAGGTTTTCTTTGGCTAACGATCACGTCGGCTTTTGCTCGAAGCCTCTCGGTCGGCTGCAGCCACACACTGCCGACACCCTGGCCCTGCGGTGTTCCGCCATTCAACGCCATCAGACCCGCGGACTGATTTTTCCATCGTTTTCAGAATGACTCGTGGGCGATGCACCTCCTGCAGCTCGTATGCACGAGAACACGGCGTTCGATGCTGTCCACTCGCATTCGAACTGTGGGTAGCACCGCGGCTAACAACTGAGGGGGAGAAAGGCTGGCGCTCATGCCTTCCCCCTAACCTGTTTCCTGCTGCGGAGTGATCACGGGGCACCTACCTTTGCGCAGGCGGTTTCTTGGTCATGCACGGTAACCTTGGTCGCTGCCTTTTTCGCCGGAGTCGGTGTTCCGCTGCCGGTTCCTGCAATCCCTGGCGAAATGGTTCAGTCCACAGCAGGCGAAGCATCTGCGCTCTGTACCATTCGCTCCTGGTCTGCTCTGTTTGGTCGCCAAGCATGCGTCTCCTATGCCCACAGCTTGTCAGTGAACACGGCTCAGGATTGCGCCAAGACTTGGCTTGCGTTGAAGTCCTCCATGTGCAGTCCTGCCTTCAGCAGATGCCGCACGCTCTCTGGTAAGCCGGTAATGAAGGCGCATGCCAGGTCCTTTTCGGATATTGTAGAAGAGTTGCCGCGGGAGAGCGCAACTGTTTGGTCAGTTCCCTGAGCTTGTGCGGAACAGTTTATTGCCGAAGAAGTGCGAGTCATAACAACGATCAGAGATAACTATAGTAACTGGCTGCCAGCAGTCCAGAGCACTAGCATCCTCTGTGGATTCGGCGCGCTTATTAATAGCCTTGCACAGGTGTTTTTCCCAATGGATTATGTGACTAATCCGCACCTGCCGCAGCATGAAGTGGCCCACCTGATGGGGATCGTGGCTACGCACCTGCCGCCCTGACGCTGCACGTGGCATTGCTTCAATGCCCGGATTATGCGGCGCAGATGTGCAGGACGTTTTCTGAATGCCCGGATTAGGTAACGCAAGTGCATATGGCGTGCCTTTGGTGCCCGGATTAGGAGGAAGGGAGCAGGCTTGTTTACCACAGATATCCCACCGAACAGGGACGCCAGTCTTCTCAACTCAGCCAGAAACATATCTGGAGCTTCGCCAGCGCGCAACTGCCGCGTGGTGAATTCATCGTAAGCTGCGCTCAGATCCGCGGAGAACGCAGACATTAGTGCCTCTTTCACCTTCGCAGCGCTTTCCTTGCCTTCCTCCGGGATCTCAAGGTATACTGCGAAGGCACCGTCTATGAGCCGCAGACGAACGACACACGCCACATCTTCCACTCCGCGCAATCGGCACACCAGTTCCAGCTTCTGGTACCACTCGGCAACAGACTGCCCGGGAGAGCCATCAGACTCTGGAATCAGCCCCAGATCAAGGAACCTGTTTCAGTAGGTTCCTTTATAATGCCTCGATAGCTTGTGGAAGAGCTGCCTCGGGTGAACGCGACTGTTGGCTTGATTCCTTGAGCTTGTGCGGAAGAGCTTATTATCGCAGAAGTGCGTGGCATAACGTGCGCACATAACGATATAGCTGGTGGCCAGCGACACGGTACTACGGAAATCTTCGGTCTCTCTCAGTCTCCGTCTCTGTCCGTCTGCATGCATGTTTATATAAACTTCTGCGGGTGTTTTTGCAGAGGGATTTCAGGCACTAATCCGCACCTGTCGCAGCTTGAAGCGCCTGACCGACGGGGATTACGGCCGGCGCACCTGCCACTCTCACCGCACGTGGCATTCCTTCAATAGCCGGATTAGCCGGAGCGCGCATACCTGTTTGCCACGGACAGGTGTTCTGTAAATCGTACTCGCTCAGTGATGCGAATAGGCAATTTTACTGTGTTGCACAGGACATGAGAACGGGAACAACGTACATCACCTCTCTCGCCCATCGATTCCCTCTCCTTCTCAGTCTTCCCCTTTTATAGCAATCTACCCGACCTGATTACTCAGTGTCGCGTCGGGGCAACTTACTGCGGGGGCCGTACTTACGTATCCCTCTTGTCTAATCGACTTCCTACCGACTGCTGCCGGCGGGCAGACTGATTTCCTGTTACACTGTTCACTTCCTACCGTTTCTCGCCAGCGGGCAGACTGATTTCCTCTTACAGTTCGACGGACAGGGATTACCGCCACCTGCAAGTGCACATGGCATTCCGTGAATGCCCGGATTATCAGGGAGGGAGCCGACTTGTTTACCACACAGTGGCTATTCCCGCTGGGGGCCGGAGGGTAAAGTCCCAAGAAAAATAATAGCGGCGCATCAAATGGGCTGAAATGGGCGGGATAAACCAACTGCGCCAGGTTCAGATCTGCGAACCAATGGCAATGAAGTGAGAAAGCTGAACCAAGAGCATGTAACATATAGTCGGTGGAACAAACGAGGTAATTCCAGCACTCTGAATTGCGGGAGTTGAATGAACGACTGCAGAGTAATGGCAGCGAACCAAAGCAGATGGACCAAGACATTTAAAGCAGGGATGAAAAATTTGAAGGAGAGAACAAACCAAAAGCAACGAACAGACGGTAGCAGACGAACAATGACGAACCAACTATACGGTAAGAATTTGACAGAACTCTTTACCACCATTGTACATGGTAAAGTAAACCTATTGTCGGCGGTCAAACGGCGAAAAATAAGCGTACCCCTGACTATCTTATCCGATTAGGGCGAAACTTGACGCTCATCAGGCTGAACGGTTCCCAAATCAGATATCATTTCTACACACGTTTAGTCAGTGTCCAACGTTCAAGGGGTTCTTGTTTTATGTTGAGAGCTCTCAGGATTCACCTTGATCCGTCCTCACAGTGAAGGGAATTGTCAAATGGACCGTAAATTTGCGTACCTTGTTTGAACAGCATCGTGTCTTTGACTTGCAAATGACACTTGACTTGTCAAATCGGGAACTTATTCCAATTTTCTCAAACCACTGTAAGCATGTCCAGTTACATTCATTTTTGGGTCACAAGGTCGTGAGACGCAGAGATCCGAAAATGTATCAGCTTACGTCAACTGCACGTATGTTACTGAGGGGCTTCAGTAGTACCAAACCTCATTCACGTTGACGGATCTCTTTTTTACCTGAGCATCTTTCTGTGGCCATACGGTAAAAAGCGGTTGGTTTGCTGGATTTTGTAAAAATTTGGAGCGTTATTTATAAGTATCAGTGCTTTGTCGCCTTCTGCTAGATTTAAGAGGGTGTTCTTACGACGTCAAACGCTTGGCGACGTTAAGCTTGCGAAATTCACGCAAAACACGTCTCGATGTCTTCCAACGTAAGTTTCGAATGATTTACCTGTTTTTCAGTTACTCGTCAGGTTCCCGAGGCTTAAACATGGCTGCTGTGTTTTTTAAGGAACTGGTAGAAGAAACCAGAAGTGAACTACTTCTTTTTGGCTACCGTTTACCGGATAACGTAGTTGTAATCGATAAGGTTTTGCGCATTTGCAATGAGTACGAGCTTAGCGGCGAAGAATTCGCTAGCGAGTACGTGGCCTTTGCTTACTGCAATAGATTGGCGAATGAAGTGAGCCAGGATTCTCTTGACATTTTCGTTCAGCAACTTGACAAGGCTACCGCTTCAAAAGAAAGGAACAAAGCGCATCAATTTTTAAGCAACAGCGACGCCTTGGAGCAGGCTGCAAATATATCTAACGAACTTCTCGCCGCTTACGGTGTGCAGCCAAGGAATTCACCATCGGTCGTTCGTTTGGATAGCGTTTCTGAAGCAGCAATTGAGAAAGTGTTATTGCGTTTTGGAGAAAGTTCGAAGACCGAGTGGATGTATCATGCATCAAGTAAGAATGTTTCGGTACGACCATTCGATTCAAGCTTTTGCCTGAGCCGTACAAATCGATACATGTACCAAAGGAATGAAGACGTTTCCTCCCTTCTATCTGAAAAAATTGAGCAGCTCGAGCGGTTAGCGGTTAAGGAAGTGCTTCCGCCTGATTCTTTCTTTTCTCGATTGGGCACCGTGTCGGATGATAGCATATACATTTGTGGGCAGCTGTTATCTGAATTTAGTCGCTTCAAAGACAATCCACTGGACGTGAGCATTCAAGGTGCTCTGGGCGACCTGGTCAAATTAGACTTGTCTTTAGTTCCGGGCTGTTCTATATTTCCTGGTCAAGTTGTTGCTATGCACGGCACAGGAAAGAGAGGAGAATTTTGCGCCAATGAATTTTATGCCGGCGTTCTTCCTCCAGCTGTAGAAGTGAATTTGTCGGAAACTGTTGATCATTTATCAGTCTTTATAGCTGCTGGTTCATTTGTCTCCAGGAATGATTTTAACTTGCAACCTCTACATGACTTATTGAACATCTGCAAGAGGCATAATCCAGATATCCTTCTTCTCGTAGGCCCGTTTATATCGGAGAAATGCAACGTTATTGAGTGTGTTTCTCAAATAGGGTTGGAAAATTGCTTTGCCCAAGTAATCTCAATTATATCAACTGCACTGAGGGACAGTAGGACAACTGTGATAGTTATATCCTCTAGTCAGGATATTCTAGCGGAACCAGTATTCCCGTGTCCACCATACTCTCCTGCACTCCTACCGATGAATCCCAGAATACTTTTCTTTTCCGATCCCTCAATTCTTCGAATTAACGGTCTAACGTTCGCTGTTACTTCGGCAGACGTAATTCGTCATCTCAGCGCTGAAGAAGTTTTCAACGGGAGCAGCTCAGAACCTCGCATTGATCGTATCTTGAAGCATTTGCTGTTGCAGCGAAGCTTTTATCCACTTTACCCGAGCGCCATGGAACTGAATTTGGACGTCGTGGCTCTTATTCGTTACGGTCAGTTGCCTATCATACCCAACCTTTTTATTATTCCATCTGACTGTCAATTCTTCATCAAGGAAATTTGCAACTGCATATTTATTAATCCAGGCCGTAGCGTAAAGCGCATTTACAGTAGACTTGAGGTTAACATTAATAGGGAATTTTCGCACAATCCAGATTTGAAGCGATTTGTCGCTGCAGAAATAATTCGATTTTGAAGTATTAAACGCTGACTCCGTTATCAACAAGTTAATGTCTATGCAATTCGGTATGTCCTGCGCTTTGCGATTCTATTTGATAGTTGGGAAAGTTTGGAAAGTTAGTTGGGAAAATTCTGTTGTTTTCTGACTGGGAAGTTTGAAACGCCCTAACTCTTGTCAGAAACAACCATAGTCAAAATATTTGCCGTTCGCGTCTACGTAACACGTTGCCAACGATTTATAAGCGAATTTACACCTTTTTGGAGAAAGTCAGGGTCACGAGGATCAATAAACCCGCGGACTGCGTTTCTGGACTTTATCCACATTTTCGAACGCCGGTGCAGGAGGTCTGGAAAGGTGCGAATCAGTAGGGGTTAAGTCTGATACATAAAGTCGACGCTCAAGGACTTGTTTAAGTGGACCAGTTTGTCCTGAGCGATTTGGGCTTTGTCTGTAGTCTGGCGTTGCCGTGAAGCAGAATTGGCCACTGGTGGCCAAACTGTCCACTGTTCTTGTTTCATCACTTCCACTTCACGGCAGTAGGACTCTACCGTGATGATCTGGCCAGGCTGCAAGAAGTTGTAATGGGTTACACCTCTGTGACACCGCCGAATCGACCGGACCTTTTCCGCTTGCGGATTTAGCTTTGGTAATTATGTCAGGAGAGAATCTTTGTCGACCTACTCATGACCCCTCGTTTTATCATACACGACCCATATTTCGTTGCAAGTTATAAGCCGGTTTAAAACAAGTACGTCTCTGAAGCGAGTGTTGATGCTACGGTGGAAACGGCGCTAATCTTTTTTCTAGTTGGTCAACCGGTGGGGAACACTGTTCTCCAATTTCTTTACATTGCCGATTTCGGCCAAGTGGACAGAGACTATACTATAGTGTACCCATAGATCTGCTACCAATATCTGAGTGGCTATATCTAGTTGAGCTTCCACGGCAGCCCGCGATTCATTCTTGCTCAGAACTGACTTCCGACCAGTATGACGCACGAAGCAGATTTCCTATACCATCGTCTTACTGTTCGTTCACTTGCGCATCTTGGGCGCAAAGCAGCATGGGCGTTTCAGATAACTTCGACGGAACTGTGGCCCAGTTTGAACTCGTAAAACATAAAGACCCAAAAACCGTACTCGTTTCTAGTCCAAAAATGAGTAAGTAACCGAAGAGGAAGTATGTTTAAAAACAGCAAACTGCAGGTGAAAGATCAGGACCGTGGCTACGAAACGATATTAGATTTGCAAGCAGCAGGGCGGTAAACACGCAAGGGAATCGAGCGAGGTTTAGGCCCCGAAAAACCGGCAGGACTTTTCAAACGACCTAAAGCAATGGTATCTAGGTTTCCGGCGTCGACCGTTTCCACTGGGTTCAGCAGGATGAGCTTTTATTATGTTCAAATATAACATCCCTTAACCTGAATGCACTTCTATTGGAACTTTAGGCTGTACAAAGAAACGTTTTCGCGCGACTCGAAGTAGCTCTAAGCGACTGACTCCCGCTGGTTTTGATCCCTGAAAAGCGTTCCTCGAAGATGTTGCTTCAGAGTTCCAAGCAGGAATTAATCACCGGCTGCCAGATCAGGGTTGTAGGGTGGGTGATTCATCGATACAGAATCAAATTCGTGTGTGGCCGCGAGTTCACCTCTTGACTTGAGAACTAGCACGTTGTCTTGAAGAAGCAGAATTCCTTGACTGAGGTTCCCATGGCGTTTTTCCCCGATTGCTTCTCAAAGTTTTAAAGTAAATCAGCCTAACAGTGGCCCGCGATGGTGGTGTTCTCTCTCAAAGTAGTCAATCAGAAGAATTCCTTACGCAACCCAAAGCCGAGACGCTTAAAAGTTGTATAGCATAAAGGCAGCAAGCTATTAAGAGACATCGCACATGAGTTTCAGTAAACGTATTCATTCATTCCGCATGTAAAAGAGAGAAGCAGAAGTGCAACCAAATATTCAGCAGCTATTAATTCTGCCATATATGCAGAACTGAGCTAGCTAGTATTATCAGAATCTCTTGGCCACATGGGTAGAGTGTGAAAAGTAGGGGATCGTGTCGCCTAGCAAACGACGATTTAGTCAAAGCCAAGGAAACCAGTGGCGACCAGGAAGGAATGAAGCGCACAGACACGAACACTCAGTTACGTTCTGAAAACAGATAGCCCAATTCTCTAAGATATAAAGGTTTTTATGAAGTTAAAAATTTTCCGCTTCCTAGCTGATCCGGATAACCGAAGTTCTACTGTACTCGTTGGAAAATTTTCGTTTACCTTTCATTTCTCTTGTTTTCGAAACATCTTTCTCATTTTCAGAGAACGGAATCATCTAAATGAGAAGTATTTACTAACTTTCTGTAGTGCGTTATTTGTTTGTCTTACCTACGTGTAGTGATAATGAAATTACGAAAAACCAAATTCAGTCACGTGAAGAAACTTAAGCGAGAGGATACAGGCGAAATTACATTGCAAGCTTGCCTTTGTACATAAAAGCAATTCAAACTGCTCAATGTACTGAGTGCGCTTACTGTAGTGCAAGCAGTTTCTACTCTCAGCTACATCTTTGTCACCATCAGTGTTAAGTCGCCTTGATTTACTATGCCTATTTCGCCGCTGAAGACGGGTTAAGATTGGACCCGAAAGCTCCGGACGTGTAATTGTTTTGCGGTAAACTGGTCATACCGAAAGTAAACTACATCTAGCTGGCTTACATTGTTGCTTAGCAGCTGTGTAACAGCGCTGATTTCTCGTAACGTATCCTGCATCAGTCTGAATGGACCTATACGCAGGTTTAACAAGATCCGGTTTGGCAGTTACCCTTTGCAGTCCAGAATTTTCGCTCTTTTGTGTCGGGCAGGAAATTCACGATTCACTGGCTGTAAGTCGTTACTAGGATGCTTCAACAAGGGAAGCTCATCAAGGATTGTACGTCTCCACGCGTGACGCGATGGAGTCTACTTTTGAGCAACATATCCATTATGTTACTGCGCCGGGGAGATTAATGGGGGCGCGGACGTTTCGATTCGTCTGCCACTTCATGACGATTCCGCCACCGTTGAGTCCCTTCCACCTGAAGTTTTCATCTCACAGGTCGAGACACATGATCCCCTTGCACCTGACGAGATTGCGCGGGCTTCTGCAAACGACCGTATTTTGCCGCCTAAAGTTTATAAATAGAGAATCTATCTTGAATCGGGGTACAACTGTAGAATTAAAACCTACATTCTCTATGAAGTACTATCGTCCCGTTCTAAAAGAGCTACGTTTTCAAAGGTTCACAAATGACTTACGCCAACATGCCATCTAAATCCCCGTCCGCAGAACTTTCTTCATGCACCTGCAAAAAAGACTCGTTTTCTCTGCAACGAAACTGCGTTTTGTTGGGCAACCGCATGGTCATTCCTTCGCAGTCGCGACGTTAAGTGTTACAGATGTTGCACCGCCGCTACCTGGACATAGTGGCAACAAAGTCGATTGCCCGATCACATATGTTGTGGCCGGTTATGGTCTCAGCCATTGAGGCCAATGTATCACGCTGCTCAGTGTGCCAATCAGTAAGACAAATGCACCCGAAAGCACAAACACACGCTTGCTGGAGGAAGACGTAATAGGCCACGGTTGCACGTAGACTTTTTGCAGGCCCTTTAGAGCGAAGTATGTTTTCGTGGCGATAGACCCGGCGAGAAAATGGCTTGAGGCTGAGGTCGTGACAGAAGTATCCATATCCACACTCTCCGCGATAAAATGGTTGCGGGAAATCTTCGAAACCCACGGTCTGCCAAGACTGCTGGTATCTGATAATGGACCGGCCTTTAGTTCATCTGAATTTCGCTCCTTTGTTAGACGTTGTAGAATCAAGCATTTGTACACCCCGCAGTACCACCCTAGCTCAAACGGACAAGCTGAACGAGCCGTTCAAACCCCTCCCTGTGGAAGATACTTTCCGGTTGCACTAATTTTGCCCGCTGCTTAGCCGAGAGCTGAGAACTAAGCTTCCCTGCAGAAGAGCCAAGAATGCTTTCGCTTTTCATTTTCATAATTGTCCCTCTCTTCGTAAATTCCCTAGAGCCATCACTTCAAAATCATTGCCTGTGGACGACCTTAGGAAGACTTACAGACCCAGAAGCCAAGGCTGCGCCCAAGGCGTATTTACTTTCTTTCGTGCCCTGTCCCTTCTTCCTCTTCCAGATATAGAGGTTTGTTACGTTGAATGAATGCCCCTCAACTTACCTGCTGACACTGTTTCATTGCTATTATCCTTTCACTGAGGACAGAGATCAGTATTTCCCCCAAAAGCTTAGTTTTCTCATCCCAGGTTTGTAGCTTGTACTCTTACGTGCTCATAAACGGTTGACAGCTGTTGCTAAAAGAATGTGCTATTTCATTTTATATAAAACCTCAATTTTTGTGCTTCCTGGAGTCAGATAATCAACATTTAGATAATCTAGTTTCTAGTGTATTCGACTACCCTAATCTTTAGTTATCCACACTATTCTCAGTCCCGTTTAGCACGGATAATCCAAAATCATACTTCTACCTTGCACGAGTTCCATTGTACGTCACGAAAGTCAGAACTTTGGCAAAGGTCTGGCACACCACACATTTCGGAATAGTGATTCCCAAGCTTTAATACTTCTGCGAGTTCATAAAATGTCGAGCACTCCTGAATGATTTAACCGATCATGCGCCGTCTTAAAAGAGGAACATAATACAGGCACACCCCGCTTTACGAAGGTTGATGGGGCTAGAGAAGTTGTTCGTAAAATGAAACCTTCGCAAAGCGGGGCAGCAATTCCAGTTACTGACCATAGCAAACGAGTTTGAGCGCTTCAGAGTCTGGAAGAAAACCATTCAGCAGCGCTAGGGAGAGGAAATGACACAAAATCCAGAAAATTCTTATGATACACTGAAAGCCGCAATAATTTGTAAAGAAAAACCCCATACAATGTGGAAACAGCGTAGCTGTTGTTTCAGTTACTATAATTGGGAAGATAACGAACCGAGAACTGTTACTGCGGGAAAACAGGAAGCTCATTTATTGGTAAGACGTCGCAGAGTCGTCAGGACAGGCGGCTAATTCCCACGTGCTTGGACGTAGACGGTTGCGGTTGACCGTCCGCTTCGGCCGAAACTGACCGCTTGATAAAGATGTTATAGAAGCTATTGTATCCTTTCCCCTTTCTTCGGAACAGCGAATAACGCCCCCGCAAATCCTTCGTAAAGCGAAAACGGCTATAAATTCAGTTTCTTCGTAACACTGAAGCTCCGTAAAGCGGGGCCTACCTGTACCAATAAATTATTCTCAGCACAACCTGCATTTTCCCCACCTTACATGAACAACATTTCGCATATGTTAATTGCAGTTCCATAGTAGGAACCCAAGTAATAAGTTTATTTAAACGTAGATAACACCGGTTCACGAAAAGTGATGCATTACATTAACCAAAGTAGCCAAGAGTGATGAAACAGCAAGGAAAGTGTTCCAAGAAAGGCAGAAACAAGCCGCATTGTTCTCTTCAGCATTCAGCATCTCAGCATCCAAAGGCTTCTTTCCGGGAGTGGTTTTTTCTAGGATAATCTCAGGAGTCGTTTTGGTTCTTTCAGCTGGAAAACATTGTTTAAATCAAACCATCAATAGGAAAGAAAATATAAGCATGTTAGAAACAAAACAAACAATATCAGTTGAATGTAGCAAGTACAATGCTAATTGATCGTCCAGCTGCCAATTAAGCTGGCTCAACCTTGCAGTCCAACGAAATTTTGAATGAAAGATTTGATTTATAAGGAACCAACATTATGTTGGTGATTAACAGAAGAAACGGCAACAACAAATATTAGTAGTTGATACTCACTTATTGGCTCCGTTTCTATGTATTCAGGCTCTTCCGTCCGTTGTGTTGCTTCTGTAGTTTCCAGTTCTGTAGCCAGAGTAGCAGACGTATCAGTAACGAAGTAGGTTTGTGTGGTTGTATCCTCCGTTATCAATTCTGTAGCCTTGGACGTCTCTTCAGCCACTGTTGTTGTTGTCAGTACTGGTTTCTCAAGGATGCAGTTAGCGTCATATTGAGCCATAAAAAGATTGTTGACAAGGTAAAGGAGATCCACACTTTCCTCACCACATCTCTCAAGTACTGCATCAGAGATGCATGACAGCATAGAACTCAGTTTTCTACATGCCCTATCCCCATTGTCCATTAAACCGGACCATATTATATCGTCGTCATATGACAAGTCACACATTTCAGTTGCAGCAGAATCAATGGTAATAGCCAAGCACGCACCAGACTTACCGAAGACACTTTTCATCGTCTCGTTAAAGCACAAGAGGGACATTGTTTCACGGAAAGCTTTCGTGTATGGCTCAGGTGTGCAATTTAAAGATCCCAAGCACGACCTATATGGTCCAGTGAAGGTAACACAGAGGCTTGTAGTTTTCTCAGGATTTCCCATGAACGTAAATTTGTTCATACCTTGTTTCAGCAGCTCGTCATGACAAGAGTTAAACTGCTTGTCCTCTTTTGTGGTACAAACCACAGGCGGTCGCTGCACTTTTTGTATGTCTAACACACACCCGGAACCGTAATGTTGTGAATAGGCATTGTAGAGTTCGTAGGTCAGCTTCAACGCCTCGTATGAGCATTGTTCTGCCAAACGTTGAGCCATGCACTGGAGTGACTGACCGAAAGCAGGGCATGATCGCGTGGCCATTTTTATTTGATTGCCTGAGTAAAATGCGTCGCTCGAAAACTCAGGGTCATAAATGGCACAGTACTCTGAATCGTTTGCTTTGCGTTCTTGCTCCCGATGGTAAAATTCAGTTGTACACTTTGCTATTGGATTGAAAGTAGCAGCTTCGAGTTTGCAAAACCGACTGAGCATATCAAGCAATGAATCGTGTTCTAACGTACGGCAGAACTGTGCATCCGTACAGTTGATGAAGTGCTCCAGCTTATGACAAAGGTCAAGAAACTTGCTCTTACCATCAAGTAAAATCTGACCTACGCGAATACCAGAGCCGAGTGATGGTACACAGTTTCGAATAATTTCATCAGATTCCAGAGTAACGACGTCACAACTGGGTTGCACAGCAGCTGTGACGTTAACTATCTCAGGCGATACTGTCACGTCATTCTGTAGATCAACCTGAAAGCAAATGGACGCTAGAAGTCGCAGTAGCTAACAAAGCGAATAAATTACCGATAGTTCAGCAGTTCGTGACATAAGACAGCTTTCACCAAATCGTCCAGCAAAACTATTAAACATTTTCTGAACGAATTCTGAAGCTCGCAGAGAACAATTGCTTTCAATCGATGGCAAAACACATTCCAGTAAACTGGCTAGTCTCACATATGGACAACCAGCAGCCGTAGAAAAGGATTCCTTTGATACTTCATCTAGCAGGTAAAAGCAGCGTTCATCTGTTGGCTGAAGGAGCTGTTGGGCTATACAGCTTCCAAACTTCACATACTCTTCAGGCTCACTTTCGCAGAATACTTTCAGGAGCAACTGGTACGCCTCAGATTGGAGAGAGATGCAAGGTAACTTCTCCACGCATTCGTCGAAAGATTTTTCCTGACTACATATTTGTTCACGGCTCAAAGGGCCATAGACGAAATATTCATAGAGACTCATATTGAATGGAAACACTGCATGGCAAGATTGTGCCACTGAGAAATTGCTAGCATTGCACAGAGACTTTCCAACAGCTGAATCCGTTGGCATTGGTTCTGTGCTCTGAAACAGGCTACAATGTACAGCTGGTAAGCAAGTTACCCTTACATTATCAACCTACACGATTAAGCTGCAACTTGAAGTTCAGTTACTTCTGCCTTCAGATATAGCTTGCTCAAGACAGATGATTATTACGAACAAGTCAAGTGAAGTTTAATGCGCCATTTCATGCTTTCAAGTTGAGGTCGTTGGCACTAGCTAATTTCATTCTTTTGGTCATGCAGTGCAAACTGCACTGAAGTTACGTTTTTCCCAGCTGTTCTGTAGTTTGTAAAAGCAAATTTAAGATAGTCTTTGTCTTAACTCTTGGTATGTTCTGAGAGCTCTGTTTCGGCATCCTTAATAGTTTCTGCTACTTTCTCAGTTATCCCTTGAACTACTGACGAATTGTCTAGTTCTGTACATTGTATATACTACAGACAATGTATGGAATCAGGCATTCTATAGAATGCATAGACAAACAATAGAACGCCCAATGTCTTTAGGCAATGTATGGAACAATTAAAATTTTACACATTTCCTTGGCATTCTATACAATGCGTAATGACAAACCGGCACGGCATTAAATTAAGTCTTTTCAACTATACCCCTGCCAGCGTACAGTGGCGACACCTACGGAACAAAGTAGGCTGTTTTTCGCTACTTTGCGGGACATACTTTCTTTATATCTTGGCTTAGACTTAGGCTAGAGCGGAACAGGATAGTCGACAAGGATGCGATAGAACCTTGCTGGCTATCGTGTTCCGCCCCAGCCTATGCCTAAGCGAAAATATAAGGAGAGCACAGCCATGAAGTGGCGAGAAAACAGCACACTTTGTCCTGCAGGTGTCGCCACTGTAGGTTGACAGGGTTGTATGTGACAAGACCATGAAGGTCTCCACTGCCAAGATGCGATTCTTACTTTGCCTGAAAACGTCAGGCATTCTATAGAATGCCGGCATTTCATACAGTGCCTGTAACATATAAGTTTACCTGCGATATGACCCGTTATGTTAAAATAGGTGTGCGTCCGGGTGTTTCTGGTCTAACCTGAACCCAACTTCAGCGGAAAATGGACGAGTGTGGCAACGTGATGCAATGATGATTAATGTTTTCTTAATTTAAAGTATATTTGTTTAAAGTGTGCCAGAACTTGTTGTTTTATAGTGCGTGCAATCCGTCTATTTTTGATAGCTTGTACGCGATAACGCTATACAAAAGAACTCCAGTATTTTTAGTGAAGGTGGCACCTCTCTTCCGGCTTTTTTAGGGCGCCTGCAACACTAGTTCGCCCGTTTCCTAATTCCAAAGCCAGACTGTAGGAAGTGAAGAAACTGTCGACAGCAACCTCTCTTCCTGAATTGAGAAAGGGACGCAGAAGACGTAAGACGACATGCTCACTGAGCATCCTTTCGCCTGGTCTGCACTTGTCCTTCCCGAGTTATGTGAAACCGTTGATGGCGTATCGTCCCTCCGCATCCGCTGCGAGCCAGAACTTTATTCCAAACTCGTCTGGCTTGTCGGACATATATTGCATAAAGCGGAGGCGCACGTAGAAGGGAAGGGTTGCTCATTTACTGTTACGCAACCTGAAGGTTAAGGTGTGTAGCACGGAATTCAGTTTTCAATGAACTTGTACCATATCTCTGCCCGTATTCTGTATACCTGTAGGAGCAGTTACGTTAAACCTCCGCTTTCCCTCCAGGACGCTCCCACTCTCACTGGGTGCTCTTCCTACGCGTCTTTGCCCTTTCAAAAGGCAGCACCTTATGACCAGCTCGACTTCTGGCAGGATAACTGCAGGAATCAGACACTTTCATCATTGCACCATAGCTGACCGCTGACAGAAGAATAATACATCGCTCATGTACTAACAAGTGACTTCCCTCGTGCAGCGACCTGCACATTCCAACTTGCACAGGGTGGAATTGAGATGAGCACGAAGACCTCCATCAAACCGACAATTCAATGCCTTCAGAGTGGCGTTCATAGTGCAGAGGCCCTACTGTTTGTGCTCTTGAACCCACAATCATTGATTGTTGCATTTTGTTAATTTTTTCAAACGTTCCGTGGTTTCTTATAATTAGTCGAAATAATTGCAATCTATGTTTTACAATTAGTAAGCATGTCTGAGGACGTTAGAATATGAAATAACGCAACTTTGGAGGAAAAAAGGCACAAAAGTGAATAGTCTGTCAATTGATGGCAAAGGGTACTAGTAGGTAGCACGACCCCGTGAAAGAAATAGAAAACAAAGCAAATCACAAACTAGCAGAAAATAAGGTCCCTAGAGAATTAGTCAAGAATAGACAGTTCAGCTGCTGACGACGGGTGTAGGTGTATCACCCGAAAGCTCCGAACTTTTCAATAACGTTACAACGGGATGCTATCCGTAATTAAAAAATTTTACACTCAATGAAAGTTTATAGTNCCGTACAGAAAAGTTATGTGTTCAATGTAACTTGTTCTCTTGCAAAAGCCACAATCATTATAAATTATATTTCACACTCTTAAGCCTTTTGGCTGTACTGTTCCTTTTCTAAATGGAGTTTCAGGTCTTTCCTGCGCGTTACGTAATAGGTCAAGAAGGGATGGGATAATCGTGTAGCCAGCTTCATCGGATATTTCGCACTCTCTGAGAGCGGAACGTAGGAACCTGAAGACAAGGGGGACGGTGACGATTTAGATGCTGACAAGTCGAGCGGCGGTTGGTGACACAAAGAATAAAGCATTGACGTGTTTGCGACTGGTGTAACTGGCGGCGCGCTTTACGCGGCGCTACAATCGCATTAGAGAAGGCGCCTGATCCTGCAGGCCACGAAAAACGGGCTACAGCGCTTCAGCTTTGACATGGTGTCAACACTTGGACAGGCTACCTGATGACAACCGAACAGCCGATGACAGGGAAAGCGAACTTGTGCAACAAGAGCGTGAAAAGAGAAGCATACAGCCATACCTTTGGCGCACTTGCAAAATGGACGGCGCACATGAGTTTCTGTTCTCACGTATGGAGGAAAGCAAGAGCGCGGACAGCTCCACCGGCAGAGGAACTGCACCTGCCGGCATCCAGTGTCCAGCGGGTGCAGGAAAGCGACCGAACTCCTAGGTGGAGGTGTCGGAAATGCATCTGCGACAAGAATGTGCCCGCAAGAAGGGGAACCTGGTTCCAAGATAGGCAGCTAGGCAAAATGAACATTTTAGTCTGAATGCATAGTTCCTAGGTACCACCTTGCATTTAGGCATCGCACTCTGGTGAACTGGAGCTGCCGCCTCAGTACGCGCTGCAAATTCTGCGCCGACAATCTTGGTTCCATAGCACTGGCTTGTATAACGCGCAGTTGTACCGAAAAATTAGAGCCATGCCAGGTCGTACAGCAGTGAAGAGGAACAGACGCTGAGAGAAGTAGCGGCGGTCTCTGTCACTAGGAACCTATCCATCATTGGGGGTGATGGGCTGACCGTCGAGCTAGATGAGAGCTTATTTTCCAAGAGGAAAAATAATTGGGGTCGGTTCTGCCCCCGGCAGTAGATTTTCCGTGCGCGAACCGGTGAATGCTTTCTCGTCCTGGTCGAAGATCGCAGCAACCGGAAGCTCATCCCCCTGTTTAAGGAGTATGTGCTACCCGGTACGACCATCATAACTGGCGAATGGAGTGGGTATCATGTCCCCAAAGATGGAGACACACGTGTGTGCGTGTAAATCATTCCACCAACTTCAACCTAGTGATAAGGGCGCATACCCAGAGCTGGAGCCCATATGTGCCCTAAACTGTAACTTAAGACAAGCGCTCTTGCTCATGGCTTTTCTGCGGAACTGAAGATTCACCACCAGCCTTTATGCCACCTACGTCTAGAACTAAAAGTTTGAGACAACTGCTGTTGCTCATAGTTTGTCCACGTAAATCAAAAATTCGCCGACGTTACAGTAAACCCACTAGGATTCAATGGCTTATTATGGCCTGTCATGAGCAACCGGATCATCGATCATCACAATGCTGTGACACAAGGCGACCAACGTTGCCGCAGGTAGTATCGTTCAGGGCAGAAAAGCAAAAAGATCCGGAGAGTCTGTGTTTCCTACCACATTTAACTTCGTACTACAAACCAGAAAATGGTTCCACCGCTCATTCCGTGTGAGCTAGAAACAGCGTCAGAAAACAAGATGTGCTAGAGAAAGCCTCCCAACTGGATGAAAGCTACTCACGCAGTTTTCGTAATTCGTGCGTTCTTAAGTGTGTATTTCAACTTTGTCTAGCGAACCATGTTGAGTCACTGCACATCTTTCGTACTTTCAATTTTCATTTCATATTATTGCAGCTATCCCCCGTTTTACGAAGGTCGATAAAACCAGGGAAATTGTTCTTAAAGCGAAGAAGCGATTGCTATTACTTAACATGGGATACAGTTTTGAGCGCTCTTAGGCCAAGAAAATAACATGCCAAACCATACTACTGTAAATAGGAAATAACGCATGAAATACAGAATAACACTAGCGCACAGTAAAGTCAGCAATGGAATGATAAATAAAAAGCCTCTATAAAGTGAAAACAGTGTACGTGCAGTGCAGTTTTGCTTAGTATAATCATCAACATAGCACAAGAGTTCGAGCTGGCTGAGAGTCATGAAGGCTGAAGCTGAGGTCGAGCTATCCGTTAAGACGTTGTTGCGAAGTTATAAGGTCAGGCAAGTCACTTATGTCTGACCTATATGTGTGCCTGCTTGGATGTCCACGGTTGCGGTTCATCATTTGCTTCTGTTGAAGTGGAACGTTTGGAAAACGACATTATGCCTAGCTGTTTCCCATAACGCACTTTTCTATCGCACAGTTTACTGTATGCACTTGAAACGTCCTGCGAGCCTGTTTTACCTATGTGCCCTTTCAAAATTAAAGTTGTCTTCTGTATTCGCTGTAGCACGGTCAATCATAGCGAAAACCTTACGCACACGTGTATTTCCATTTACTAGAGCACAACTGCGCTGTGACAGTGCCACTGCGCATAACGCTGCGCAGTTGCCAAGTGACGACAGCGAGCGCAGTAGCGCTGCCCCCTCCAGCTATTGTAGCCTCTAGTCTTTCTTCGTAAAAGCGAAGAAACGCCTCGCAGTTTCTTCGTAAAGCGATAAAGGTAAAAAAGTACGGCTTCCTCGTGAAAGCAAAAGTTAGTAAAGTGAGAACTGCCTGTATTTTGAAGTTTACATTTGCAGGCCAAGTATACCGAGTACAGGATTACATCAAAGCGGAAGCAACTTACCACTGAATCGCTGGTCATGGCTGGCGCACTGACTGTCTCATTTAAAATGCAATCTTCACCGTAAGGCCTTGCATAAATACTATACAATAATCTTAATGCACCGGCAGTTTCCTGGGAACATTCCGCTTCAATAATTGGAAGAGAACAGAGGAATAATGACGCTCCCCATGGACAATGCCTTCTTCCGCTTCGTGGTCCATCGATATCACAACTGGTCAATAGGTTCCTTTTGAACAAACTTGACATGCATTTTCCAATTTGAATTAACTCTGTGTGATATGAAGAACATCCGGCTACTAGTACATTTTCCCATGCTTCATTATCAGGATACCGGCACGGTTTAGATCGCGAACAATTTATAAACTCTGATAGGTGACTGCATAACTTCGGCAGTAGAAACTCACTATCGACGAAAACATTTCTGATACCAATATCAGCCACAAGGAATAGGTGATGGCAGGAACCTTGGTTAATGAATTCTTCTACTGTGCAAAATGGTCTCTGGTCTGTAGACTGGGGATATAAAGTCATATTGCGGATATTCAGCTGAAACAATGAACATTATCTGTAACATTCACCTTAAAAATGTCTCATACTTCCGCTTCTAGACTGGCCACAGAAACAGGTTCTTCTAGCAAATCCATGAACAAAGTGCTTGAGTTAGTAGCGTTGATTGCTTCAAATGGCTCCCTGAGGCTTTTAAAGTTGACAACACATGAAGAGTCATGTGGATTGAATAAAACTTCATTTATGAGAGAACGTACAAGCCGTACAGCATTGTCTCCGCATTTTTTGCGCAGCGGAACTTGGATACACGAAACAAATTTGGGAAACAGATCTGCCAGCTGGGAACGATCATTCCAAGCCGTTCTAGGCATTGACAAGAAACACTGGTTGAATTCAGGTTCTGCAACTAATGAGAAGGAACACTTGAGCTGATCGCCCAGGGGTGCAGAGTCATCCTTAGATTTGCATACAGTTAGACCAACGTTAATTAAACAGCTTGAAATTTGACAATTACTGCCATAGTTAATGGAAGTATTCCAACACCGATCAAAAAGATGCATTTTTGCACAGCTATCATAGAAAACTTCATTAAGTGCATCGACAGATTTCAGTACGTGAGGCAAGCCTTTTCCAACTAATTCTTTCAATCTTTCTGTCATTCCATTGAAATGATCAGCACACTTCCAAACTAATGCTTCTTCTTGTTCAGTGCAGTTTATGGGAAAGGCAATTAACTGGTCTTTTGCTGAAGCAAAAGCTAATAGTTAATAACATTTTCCAGAGAAACTGGAATTACAATGCTACTTCATCATGCACAAGTTTTTGTTCATCGCATTGATTTGTTAGAAAGAGTGAACTTCAGATTAAGAAGAAGTCAAGTGATTTTGATATGTTACATCTAATTTAAATATATTTAATGGATCAATTTTGCGAGTACACTTACAAATCGATGATACTGTCTGACTGCTGTTTTTCACACTTACCTTCTGGCCTTTTGTGAATCGGGCAGCTCAAGTCAACACCTTTGGCAAAACTTTGTAAAATAAGAAACTGAAAATCTGCACTAGTAACACCGCATTTGCGCTCCACGCGACGATTTGTGCACGCGATGATTTCTTTCGTAGCTTCACACAGCTGAAGAGAATTCATCGTCAGGAGTTCCGCTATGGTAAAGCTGCTGTTCTTTATGCATGTGCTGATTGGTTGGCTGTTGCTCATCGACGATAAGCATTCACTCTGCTGTTTAAAGTCTCCAAGTCGTGTGCCACAAACGTAGTAGAACATATTGTGGATACCACCATCAATTGCTGGGCGGCACGAAAGCTTTCGACGACATTTAAAGAACTGATTGAAGCTAGTGCACGCTTCATCGATTTGACTTACGTTGTTTATGATATGCACTGGATGGAATCCATATTGAGTGAAGTTGGCCTAAAATTTGCTAAATGAAAAGCGCTAATGGCCTTTCTTCAAGAGAAACAAAACTGCTGAAGTCGAGCTTTTAACTTCGGTACCATAAAAACTGTTCATATTTGAGACCAAATGAATCATGTCTGTGTTACTAAACCTCTAATCGTCCTTGAATATGGAGTATTCCGTAACAGTATTTCGTAACGTATATAATCTTTACCGAAGTTCCCAAGGCAACGGTACGGAACTTCATCTGTTTATACATGACAGCCTGGACATCACCATCAGAGGATGTTGCTTATTAATATGGTAGAAGCTCGGTTATCCGGATCGGCTAAAGAGCGAAAAATTTTAAACTTCGTCAGGAAACAAGTTACTTGCTTACAGAATGCTATACAGTGACTTTTCCTAAAAGGAAGGATACTTTTCCTAAAGGTATCAATATATTCCGTTTCCGAAGGAAGCTTTCACTATAGCACTTCCCTGATTCAGTAAGTTCTCAGCTAAATCCTCTGAAATCCGTAACTGCTTGCTCTCCTCTGCTATTCTATTAATAAGTTTTTGCCGAACCATTTGCTTTACTCTTACCGTGTTTCTGGAGCTCTGTTATTTTCCGCTCGAAATTGTTCTGTTAGAGCTGCGAGATATGTCTTTGAATACGTAGCATTTTGTAACGGGTTCGTACATTTCCAAGGTAAAGTTTATTTACGGTGGGACCGTCCATAGCCAACTGTTTACTCCGGAGCTTTCCGGTCCATCCTTGACCCGTCTTCAGCGGTAAAGATTAATCGAAAAGATTTCAATTAGTCTTTACCGCTGAAGACGAGTCAAGTGTGTGCCTGAAAGCTCTGGAGTAAAAAATTGGTTGTCAACGGGTCCCACCGTACGTAATTTTGCCATGTGAGATATGTCAATGAAAAGGAACGCATGTTACACTCATTAAAAGAGAAGTTAGACGTAATAGAGGTGACTCGGTCGTTCTTTGGCCCAAGCGTATGGAGTTTCATATGTTTATTTATTACGGAAAAGGCATAAACCGTTTACTGTATACACTAGAAGCTCGATTATCCGAAGTAATTGTTGCAGGGGGTAGTTCGGATAATCGAAAGTTCAGATATCAGAGTGATTAGATTTGTCTGTCGTTTTTTGTCTATACAGTGGAACCTCCAAAGTTGACCACCTC
>KN538404.1:13434-37832 GCA_000797535.1 Trichuris suis | reverse complement strand
CTCAGCTTATTATCTTAGTAAAGAATTGGAAGATTTTTTGTCCACCGTTTAACCTAAGCACACCTAAGCCCTGCGTCGCTCTCAGCAAAGCCAATAGTCAAGCTGGGGGTACGAAATTCATGAATCTTCACATCTCAGTTTGACTTATTATGCTTCGGCATATGCTGAAATAAATGTGAGATGGAGATACCTGAGGCGCCGTGAACTTTTCCTAACACAGTAAGGAAAAAAGAAAATCATTCTGAAACCTGTGCAAAACTGGTTACAGGAAAGTATGCTTCTTGCCGTTCACCTATATCTGCCACAACAGGGTAACTTGTCATAGTTCCATTAGAATGCTAAACTGACGGTTTAACGGGAGGCCTTAGATTTACCCCTCCACAAACTACAAAAGCATTAACAAATAAAGAATAAGTAAACGACAACTGTAATACTTTCAATGCCGCACGTGCGCTATCCCATGGGTAGCTGTGTGTCGACGTATAGTCTTTTGGATCACATTGTACATACACGTTCTGACTGGTCCAAAAGTAACTACACAGGGACATTACAGTAAGTTACGGAACTAATCTTCAGTTCACGGCTTTGGACCGCTTTATCTGTCTGTAAGTGGCCAAAGCCGTGAACTGAAGATCAATTATGAAAATACAGAAGCCCGTTACAGGACACCCCGTCTTCCGAGAAGTTACGGAGCTATCCATATAATAAATTTTACGTTTCCACGTTTTAAATGACAGTATGCAGAAATGTGGGAAAAACTGCCTGAATAAAATGTAAAGTTCTTAGCGTACTTACGAGGCACTTGTCATACTGCTCAGCGTCTTCTGTAGTACATTCTTCCACTGGCAGATTTTTTGTTTCTTCCACAACTACAGTGCTTACTTGGCCGTCTAGCTGAGTATTCGACTTTAGCTCAGTGGCAGTTAGCTGCTGTGGGCAGCTGAGAGTCTTCTGGGCCATAAAAGTAAGTGATGAGAGGAACGCCACATTAGAGTCCCCGATTTGCACGCAATTCACAGACTCATGCGATGAGACGCAGTTCAGATATTTTCGCGCAGTTTCAATCACACTGCAGAGGTGGCCTCTTGACTTCGTCGAATGATTCAGTGTCGTACCTTCTTCTTCATAAAAGCAAGAGTCGCTTTGCTTTTGATGTTTTACAGAAATATGATCACAAACAGCGCTGCGATTAGTCCAACTGTCTGTTTTCTCAAATGAGCACAACCGGTTAATCTGTTCAGCTAGTTTATCAGCTATCTTGGACACGTAGCAGCTCTGAGAATCTCCCTTGTCCGTCCATTTTAAGCAGTCCATAAGTGGATTTATATGAGCACACAATTGTCCTAGGGAAGCAGACTTTAGCACTTCCCCAGGGAATTCAAAACTGTATGCTGCTTGATTGAGGTATTCAATCACGTGACGAAATTCTGATAAGCAGAGTCTCGGATTTTGCTGAACAAGCTCTTTGCAAACAGGTACAGGCAGTGCAGTAGTCAACTGCTCATCGGTCATTTCGCTTATTTTTGAGTCAGAAAAATTGCCCCATTGCAATTCTGTCGCTAGATTTTCTTGATCAGTGGAAGTGCATTGGTTTTCAGAAATTAGATACAGTGTTTCACCAATGGCACGCCGGATTATTTCTTCATCAGGGATGGTGCATTTAACGTCCAGGCTTGCGACAGCACATTTCAATTGCCTGTAAGCGCTCAACAAAATCTCGCACGGAAAGTCAGGCGATCTATTTGGGTTTAGTGGCAGTTGTATGGAAGGGTCACATTCACGGGTCTTATTCCAACATTCTATATTCATCGGATCATCAGCGAGAGGTAAGAGAAGTTCGCAAGAATATGTATAAATGAGACCATCATGGACTGTTTCATTTAAACACGGCTCAGAATTACTGCTGCTCAAGACCTCTTCACAATTCAATAACTTCTCATAGTCGGCGCAAACGTTTTTAAGAATATTGAACTCAGTATGATTCATAAACAGGAGGTTTACTGGTCGGAACTGCAACAGTAGTCTATCTGTAACGCGATGAAGCTCCAGGCACTTTTGCACTGCTTGTCTCTGCTCACTGGAGCAGACGTTTGATGCAGTCACGGATCGTTCATCTCTTGTAAAGTGGAGGGAACTCTCTCGAATGTTAGGAAGGTGATTTCTTGCTTCTGAAAACAGGTGTTTCAGTTGGTTATCGCTGATTTGACATACGCATTATTAAAAGTTTTCAACAGTTGAGTTGTCAATAACTTTTGAAATAGAGAAGTGCGGCCTCTATTCTTAATGTCGTATAATTTTTAACCTCACGAAAGGCTCATAAAACTTAAACGCTTGTTGATTCTCCTCTTACGCCGTTGAAGCCTTTGTATAATCTTTTGAATCAAGTAAGAGACACGGATCCGGAATCTGGGCAAACATAATGAACAGATATTACTAGTGTTCAATCTGAAAACTCATTTCGGCGTCAGCAGATGTTATTCCATCAGAGAAAGCTAATATCCTGGAGAGTGGACAAGCAAATGGCGGAAAGGGGATCAAAAGCGGGATGAAATCATAGACAGAAAAAAGAAGAAATAAAAAGATAGAAGGAAAGAAAATAGGAGGAAAGGTGAAAACTGGCAAAACGAAGACAGAATAAAACATCAACGAGGAATATCTAGACGAACACAGCAGAAAGGAACTGAAAGAAGAAAAAAGAAAAAAATAAGGATACAGAAGGGAGAACAAAAAAGTCCAAGAAAGAGACTAAAACGACGAAGACAGAAGAAAAGAAACGAAAGAATGAAGATAGAAGGAAAAAGAAAACGATGGCAGAAAATCAATCGAAAGAAAACACACGCACAAGATAAAGATAAGAGAAGAAAGGAGAACCAAACATAAAGACCGAAAAAGACGGGGGACAGAAGAGCGAAACCCCCAACCACATCAAACACAAACAAAAGGAAAAGTTGATACAAACACAAAATATGCTAAAGATAATACCAAGCAAACGAAGCGAACAAAGGAAGAGAGAAAAAAGCGAAACATTAAAATGAGGCTGACCTTAAACCCACACCGAAACATTACGCCACACTATCCTGAGTTGAACCTCTGAATTTCTCGCACTGATACCTTCATCTATCTTCGCTGAGGATGGGATCCGGTAGGCCTGAAAGCTGCGAACAAAACATTATATTTACGCTTCATTAAACGGATATTAACGCAAACAGTGCTCTTGGAAACTGTTGCAAGCAACCCCAAGAAATCCACCAGAAGCTTGTCTCAAGCGCTGAACACTCCAAGCGCCATGAACAAGGACTTAAGCCCTATCACCCGCAGCTGCTGCACAGTTTGATTGATGATAATTTTTATAGAAGATTCCAGTTTCGTGAAGTGATATCAGCAAAAATTGAAAACAGTGAGGTTGATACTGATAAGATTCATGGATTAGTCTTAATAGAATGGACATGTTGCACAACGCAGTGTGCACTGGTCTGACAAAAATCCCCAAATAACAACTAATCGTGAAGTCAGCGCAATAGGCCCTCCGTATCCACAGTCTTTTTGTTCCCGGATTGTCTCAAGAAAACAATCACGTTATTTTCAGCGGAGATTGACGAATCGCTGCTGAATATAGCGGTGGCGCAGTATTCTTTTTGTGTATATAGAGCTATGATTCCATCGTGTGTCTTGAGAAAATGCTTTTTTCTGTTCGTATGGTTTCCCAGCTTGCGCAGAATGTTAATAGATATTGTTACTGTGATGAGCTATCATTCATCTGTTGCTTTTAGTTTCTCGTTTCTCCAAATTAAGTACAAGTATACCTCATACTATTGTAAGTCCGTTTCCCAACTCATAATGACTTACATGTAGAAATAGATTTCCTGGAGCAGTTAATTTTCAATATGGGACGTCTGAGATAGGGTGCATAGGTTTTCAGACGAAAAATACTGTAAGACCGCTTACTGTACTAAAACTTTTAAATTATTCGTCCTTACTGCGTGTTCGATGGATTAGGAAGTCCGTTGTTTGGTTAACAACAGCAACAGTTTAAAAAGATAACAGCACAGCTTAGTATACTGAAGATTATACAAGGACATACCACAAACCACAACTTCGAAAACTGTTAATCAGTGAAAACGAGTTTCGCTGAATACTTTGATCATGAAAGCAATTAAGTTTACACACCAGTGTTCCCCTGCAAAGGCGCTATCGCCCTCCTGAGTGGTAGAGAGGTTACTGCGCTGTCAGAATGGAAGACTGGTGCTTAGCGGATGAAACCCTCTGGCAGGAACCGTCAAGAATGGCAATGCTGTTATGTCGTAAATTCAAGTCCCGCAATCACATTGGGACGCGCTGCACACTAGAACAGAAATTGAATGGTACATCCGAGGCTTTAGTAATTTGCTTTATTTCTAAAAATGTGTGCCGGCAGTTGCACGTCCATGACCCCCCAGCGGGCGCAACGTGTTTGCGACGGGTGCTTTTCCCAACCTAGGGCGTCAATATTTGCGACGTCGCCGCAAACCCGCGCCGGCCCCTGGTCAAATCTCCTGACTGCCGCCGATCCCCGACCTGTGCCCGTCATGTGACCAATGAGTGAGTCAAGGAAGGATATATAAGCGCGCCGCTCAGAGCACGTCTCACTCCGGACCGTTACTCTCATCGACAATAAAGCTTTGTTCATTAGCAGTCAGGCCTCGCAAACCCTACAAAATGAAACCGTTTTATGCTAACTTCAATTCCTGTTTGCTTTATTTCTAAAAAAATTGTGAATACGAATTGAATATACAGCAGAGGGTTTGTTCGCTTACAGAAGAACTTTGTGTTTCGAAAGAATTGACCACTGGGAAGCGGCAGCAAACGAGAATGGCTTTCAGTGAAACGCTGTCCAGCGTGCAATAATGTTAAGTACAAAAAGTGCAATTTACACCCTAGTTTAAACGCTTTTATTAGTAAAAAGTGCAAATCATGTCTGAACCGTCAGCTCATCATCTTCATCCAGGAGAGTCGTTGCGCAATGCTGACAGCTGCTAAAAGACCCACGCGTTGGTCGTTGAAGATTGAGAAGACTGAGAGAAACTTTATGCTTAAGCGACAAAAGAAGGTAGTTGCCTCAAAGCTTCCGGAACGCTTCTGGTTCTATCGCCAGCGGAAGTTCATAAAACACAAGCAGGATCTCGTTGCCTGTAGTGGTCTTATATGAGCAAGATGTCGGGTCAAGAGGTTAATGGGCAGCTCTTGGTCTGAATGATCAGAATAGTCCAATAGCCCACGCTTCACTGAACTTGACGCCTTTGCGCCTTTACCTCAATGTTCGCTCGTCCTACTGCTGAAAATCGTATGTCGCGGGAGCGCGTTTCCCTGCGAAAAGCCAGAGGCGACTTGGATCTGCCATAATCCTTCCATAAACTGAAACAAAGGGGTCAAGATTTATTAAGAATTGGCTTATCTAATCAGGTTGACCAGAGGCTGCGCATTAAGCCTTGACCCGTCGCCTCGCTTACGCAAGACTGCTACAGGTAACCGCACCCTGCCCGCGCCATGCTGTCTTTCGCGGACCGCAGAAGAACCAGGTGTGTCCTGGAAACCGAGAAAATGCCTGCCTTTTTTACAGTGAGGAATAAACCGTCGCTTTACTCGAATAGATCATGACCCCTTTATGAAATGTCATATCTTCAAAACCATGAAATCTGCCACACCAACTACCCCTGTTACACAATTCACCTTTAGCATGCTGTACCTTTCGATTCCGTTTTACATTCCGTGGAATTCTCCTTAAAATTTGTACCTATCCTGCTAAACTCTGTTGCTGCTTTAAGTCGCCAGGTTAGGCCGTAGTGCTTGCAAGTTCCTGTACCTGACCAACACTAACAAACTAAAACATATAGCTAATGTGCAAGCATTGCACAAACAACGACTGCTGTTAAAGACGAACGGGAATCAATGGTGGTGCCAGCCGAGGTTCAGCGCTTTTACCTTTCGCTTGCAGCTGAAAAAATGTACTCTGAAAGTAATTTGCATTCCAGTATATTTTGGGATTGTTGCATTTCATTATTTCATTTAATATGGTGCTCATTTGACTATTTGTTTAGCACTAATTTGATATTAGTAACTATAAGCAATTTCATGTCTGTTTGTAGTGTATAGGAGGATGCACGCAGGTTCTATTACAAATGATTCTATATTTTATGCAGGGCGGGATTATATGCGGTAAGTCTAGGAACCAATAACCGCGGATAAGGAGGGCCTACTGTACTGGTAGAGTTACTATATGGGCAGGAATTTCTGCACGACGAATCATTGGGTCGTTCTTTTTCGAGGAAACTGTTATCAGGCACTCCTACTTGCATTTCCTGCAAGAAAAAGTGATGCCGTTAAAGGAGATAATCTCATATTAGTGCACATTACTAAGTCTGTGAGGAAATATCTAGATAAGAGTTGCCTGTTGAGGAATGCAAACTGACACGTCAGTATGAGCGTATGCATGTCAGGATGACTCACGTTTGGCATACTGCCAATTGTGCGACAGTTTTTCGCTGCCTAGTTGCTCGCTTTCGCTCGTGTCCTTCCGCTGTCGTTCGCCGTAGCTGGTCGTTTGTTTGTTTTACACTCTTCGGCATGTTTAGTAAAAGGAAGTTATCCTTGTGGTTCTCCCCTTTTACTGCAGTTCTCAAGGCACAGCTCTGAATACCACAACATTGCCCCAACTTATAGACGGGCAAAAAAGGAGCCATCGAATGGCAGGCAGCTCAGAGTTCTGATCCCACTCTTCAAAATTCATTTTTACGGGGTTTTGTCAAGGTTGTGGTATATCATTAGAAACCCCACATTGTGGACGACCTGAAGGAAATGATAAGACTTGCTTTTTGTGAAGTTATTATTGATATGTGTCAGCCTGCCTGTACCCATTCGGTTGCAAAAGTGGATTAACGCAAACGGTGGATCAACTGACGCAAACTAATTCCCTTTGTTGTATGTGCTGTTACCACTACTCCTCACCTAATAAAATGTTTTTGAAGATTCAAAAAATCTTTACCTAATGTAAAGTTATGGTTCTTCAAACTTGGCGTAACTAGCTATGATACACCCATAATTTTATTCTCAGAAGCTAACTGAGGAACTGTTGGCCCTGCAAACAAATGAAATAAAAAAGCAAACCGGTGGAAACGATGTGGACACCGTGCGGGCTACCGAAGTTATACACATGAACGTTAGTTTTTCGGTCGATGCCTTGTTTGAGTCTGCGCATGTACGAATTTAGCAGTCATATTGTTTTCTTGAGGGACAGGGAACAAGGGAGAGCTTTCTGGTTCTGTCTCATACTTAAACTGAGCTCACTGAGAAACGTGTCACTGTTTGGGGCACTATGCGCCTCTTGCGACAATGACGGAACCGAGGTGCCGAATTCTGTTGCTCCAGTCAGTTCACGTGCAACTTCAGACAGACGAGGTACTTTTAGCATTTTTCATTGTGACGTCTCATTTGAGAGTCATTGTTTTTATTTGTAATGGTGATACCTATTGCACAACATTTTCCCCTTTACTAATGATGAGGTAGGGTGTGTGTGCCCCTTCGCCAATTTTTTTTGGTTCAGTGACATCTTGAAGCCAGCAGACACTCCCAGCGATACCAGATAATTTGCGATTTCGTTGAGGTGCCGACACATAAGTACGTGGTTGAAAAGGCAGTTTTGGATGATATGAATTAAAGGTTCTTCGGCGCCATTTATTTCTTCGCAGCATCCGCTTTATGGCCTCTGCTCGCTGCTGTCTACTCGACCACGACGCATTTGCAGACGTACAGGGATCACACTGATACGCACCTTGGAGAAGATGAGTCATCCCTTCCCCGTTGAGCACCCGTTGCTGCACCGTTAATTGAACTCTTTAAAACCAGTTCCTTGATACGTACACTGAGACCGGTCAGTATGGCGCTGCACGAGATGCCATTTGATGGCTGTCAAATCTTGTAACGTCACCTCATGAATGCAACACCCACGTGAAAGTTTCCTTCATATATGTTGGGTCGTCCATAGCTCTGCAACTGCACGGGACCCATTGTCCTTACAGTTGGACATTTTTGTCATTAACCTCAAAGGGCTGAGCTCCGTCCTCTCAGATAGGCTGCTAGTCCACTCTGGAGCTTTGCTATGTAGACAAAATCGTCAAAAAGAGTGCTCATAGGACGGTGATTATCTTCTCAATAACTTGACGAATAATACGGTCAGCAGATCAGTCCGCGTTTCTTAATGGATTGCAAAGCAAAAGACTGTAAACCAACCTTGGCGTAAGGTAGGTTTAGAGAGGTTCTAATCGTTGTTAGGGTTTTAATTCAACACTCAATTCATGACAGTTTTGACTGGCAACACTTAGTCCCTACGTTTCCAAAGAGTTAAGCTGAACGCCCAAATATGTGAAAAATTCACTGGGTGGAAAACCAGAAGAAAGTAGACAGCCAGTTGATTACTTTCGCAAATGGCAGACAGAGCGAATAAGTTGACTACTGGTTTACACGACGACATGACTCCTAAGCGACAAAAGATTGTAAAGTAATTCCCTGAAAGGGTGCCTCCCACAAGGTGGGCTACTACTGCATGAAATTCGACTAGTAGTGCGAAGAAAACAATGGTAACCAGTAAAGGCTGCATAAGGAATTAAGTGGCGGCAACCGGAATGAGTTAGCACACGTTGTATTTAGGCAATTACTTCCATAAATGTCACAAACGCCAGAAGAAATGTGGCAACAACTAATGAACGTGGCACACGAAAAAGCAACTCATTTATTACGAGAAACAAAGCCAGCCAAAAAGAAAGTCAGTCAAGAGATACGGTTTTGAAGTGAACACACACATACAAGTGGTTGTCAAACGGGAAAACTTGTAGTATAAACAACGGAAGTTACCAAAACAGAAGAAAGCTACCAATGATACCTAGCTGCGAAGAATCTGGCAAATAAGGCAATTAGTAAGACAAAAAATGCCAACGTAGAAAAACTATGCCGACAGTTAAGAAGTTCACACGGCGAACAAATGATATATTAATACAGGTTGGCAAAAGCAAGGTCGGCAGCCACTCGAAACAGACACCCGTTATTAGACTAAAGAGAAAAATGGGAATGTGAAACCACATGAAAAGCTATTAAGATGGAAGTGCTGCTTCAGCACTATCGCTACAGAAGAACTACCTCCACACTTCCTGTGGCCCGTTGAGCTCTTCCTTTGCTGCCCTGTAACTGTTGGGTGCCTTCATGTGGTCATCGAATCTGTCAAGTAAAGTGTTGCCCGTTTCCCGAGTTGATACCCATAATCTCAGCCACCTCTCAGAACCTATACTGCTCCCACATGCGGCAGTTCAGAAGATCAAGCAGGATAACGAATGAAAATTCTGTGCAGGTCACAGACAACTTGGGTTCAGCCACACTCAGTTCCGTAGAGAAGTGCGTACCTCCAATGGCCTAAATTTCGTCCCCACTCAGAAGGCGCCGCTTCCCTTTCTTGACATCGGCAGAAATGAGCCTGGCAAGGACAGAACTGAGGACGGCGGCAGAGATTAAGGATATCGCCTTCAGTTCTTTGTTGCAGTTGAATAGATATCAAAAGCCTAATCTCAATGGAGAGGGGGTGGTAAAGAGACTAAGGTCGAAGAGCAAGACTTAGTCATCACCAAGGTGGGCAAAGGTAACGTAGTCGCGCAAGTGTTTGCATGCTGAAAAGATGCATACGCTACTGAGCAATGTTCTATGTACCCGATTCAGTTTTATCCGATACCGTAGACCAGGGCAGCGCTTAGAACTATCTCACAGATCTTCGCTGAACAGTCAAAGGAGAACCCACTGCCGAGATTAGAAACAGGCTGTACTATTTTAGCAACTCTACATGCCCTGAACTCTACGGAATTAAAAGAACCCACAAGCCTGGTGTCCGTTTTTGACCGGTTATATGCAGCACCAACAGCGTTACATCTCAGCTGTGTGCATAATCTAGAAAGCATCATCTAGCCTCTGATCAGACAGAGAAGCTCCTACGTCCCAAACCACACAAGGACTTCTGTAGGGCATTAAAGTCAAATCAGATTTCTAAAAATGACTTCATGGTGTGCTATGATGTGAAGGATCTCTTGGGGAATTTATTGATGAAATGAGGTGAGAAAGGAAGAATTAAGTTAGATGAACAAGCGTGTGGGAAGGAAATAATGGACAAAGCGGTAGTAAATGAAGTTTTCTTCATTACATTTACGGTGGTGCTCCCCTTCCGCCACTGAAAAGCTTTTAGTACGAACAGCATTTGGAGCGAACCGTGCTCCGTCATCAGCGCGTACTACAAATACGTCCATTGAGGTAAAAGCAGCGATGGGACAGATGTACGGTTTAAAGTGGGGGAACGATTTTTAAACAGGAAATCCATCGTTCATGCGAATCTTTTGATATTAATGGAAAGCCAACAGGAAAAGGAGAAATAAAATAAAGATAAGGTGTATATAAGTTTATTGTTACGTTAACTGACCCGTTGTGTAACATTCAATAAATTTATTTCCGGAGCTTTCGGGTCCACTCTTGACCCGTCCTCAGTGGTAAAGATTACTGGAAAACATTCTACATGAAGCTCAACTGTCCCGTACCAAGAAGTTACGTTTTTAAAAGATAAGGTGAAATGAAATGGTGATAGTAAAAAATTTGAAATGAATATGAAACAAAGCGTTAGAAAACAAAACTGAAAGTTGGAACTGAAATGACAAAATAAGATTCACTGAAACAGAAACAAAATTCTGAATGAAATCAATAAATAAGACGTTTAAATACATAAAAGTTTTAGAAAACGTACATCGTGCCCCCATATTAAATTGTACAATTTTCCGATCGCTGCCTTTACTTTAATGACCGTATTTATAGTACACGGTGATGACGGAGCACGTTTCGCTCCGAAAGCTGCGTGTAGTAAAAGTTTTCAATGCCTGAACGGGGAGGATCACCGTAAATGCGATGAAGAAAAATATGAAACTCCCGTTACGAAAGAATTAGTTTTTCAGTCACATAAATGAATTAACTGAATAAGTTTGAAACGGAATGAATAAATAAAATTAACAGTTTTCAAAGTAAATCAGTTGTTCACGTCTCACTGGGATAGCGGTAAAAGGTAACAGACAACAAAAATGAAGTAAAAGGTAATGAATAACAAAAACCAGGTAAGGCAAAGGTTCTGAAAGCTCTGAGTTATTCATTCGTTCATTTTAGTCTGTGTTCCTGTTAATCAACGACACACCCGCCTCTGCTTTGAGTTTGTTTTTCGTAGTTAAGAATCATGCAACAATACAAACGAATGCCGCGGCTATCTTAAGAAGGCATTAATTTCTGTCTTCCAGTTTCAAACTTTGATCCTTACCTTTGAATAGACCTTTGCTTAACTATGTCCTTCATGCACCTTGAAGACAGGGTATTTCTTAACGGTCCGAAGGTCTTCATTAGCAAGCGTAGTACGGTTTTCTTTTCTTGCCCGTTCTTGGTTTCTGAAATTAATCAAAACAAACGCCCTACCATCGGATGGCTGAGCAGTTATTAGGAAAAAATCAGAACAATGTTATACTATGATGTTATGCTATAACATTGCTCCGACTAGAATGTCATACTATAATGTTATACTATAACACTGTTCTGACTTTTCCTAATAACTGCTCATCCATCCGTTGGTAGGGCGTTTGCTTTGATTAATTTCGGAAACCAAGAACGGGCAAGAAAAGAAAACCGTACTACACTTGCTAATGAAGTCCTTCATGCCCATTTTAAAGCGCGAAATCCGTTTTACTGATTTATGCGGTTGGTTTAGCTGTCACGGTTTATTCTCGTTTACTTCAGTTAGAGCAGCGCGTCTCTGTGACCCACCTTATTTTCAACATTCTTGTCCCTCATGTTGTATAAACGTTTATTTTGCGGTAGCGCCCGTTTTTTATTGTAACAACCGGAGCTTTCGGGTGTGAACGTCACCCCTCATCAGCGGTAACAAACAGAATGTTCACAATGACAGGTGACGTTCACACCCGAAAGCTCCGGTTGTTACAACAAAAAACGGGCACTACCGTAAAATAAACGTTTATACAACACGAAGACATACAGTCCCGTTAGGAAGAACTATGTATTCAATTCTTGTCTTTATTACAACGTGAAGACAACTTTTTCTTACGGGACCATAAAGTTGCATGATGTATTAATACGGATATTGTCCCGTGTAATGTACAAAACTTTTATTTTTCAACCGAAGCTTTCGAGTGTCCTCTTCACTCGTAGTCAGCGGTGAATTTTTATAGACAAAGTTGAGATTTAACGTATAGGTTTGAGCGCTGTAAAGTCTGTATATTAAAGTACCGAGTTTAAAGATCCCAGAATGTTGTAGTCTGTCAGCAACCTGCGAACAACGAATTGTAGAATCCCATTTAAGATTTTTTAGCCCATGTTATATTAGATTCCATGTTCTTCCAAAATATACTCCGCGTTGGTGCGCATTGACAAATCCCAGACCAAATGCCTTGTGGGCAGTTTCCGCTGCTGTAGGTGTACAACAAAATCATTTGAATTTTTTTCATCTTTAATTTAGCATACGAAAATAAACAAACGTAAGCGTTTAAAAGAAAGCCAGTAGAGTAAATTAGTACTTTGCAGTTCACGCTTTCAAAAGTACATTGCATAAGCATAGTTTTAAAAAGTCCGTTTAAAAGTATTCGTTAAAGTTTGACATAAAAGCAGCAGTTGTCTCTTGCACCAACCTCATATGCAGGCACATCAGAGTCAGGCTATATACTTTGTGAGAGGTGTTTCCGATGTTATCAGAGGTAAACCTTAAAATGTACCCCCGTCGACACGACGACCCGCCTTCACAACAGAAAAAGGCATTCGACCCGCCTCGCAAGTCCATGCAATAAAAACGCGCAAGAGAAATTGAGGTTCCCAAATTATTGAGAATTCGCAGTTAGCGTGAGGAACGCAATGGTAGCCAAGTGCCCACGTGTCAGAATCTATGAGCCACAGGTTTAAACAAAACCAAATTGCAGCGCAACGATAAGCTAGTAACGTTTATCACCATTTTAAAATAGCAATGGTCTTTTAATTTTGCCCACGCACCTACTCTTACTATCCTTAACTGCATTGTTGTTAATTTCTGACCACTTGTATCTGTTACAGGTAATGAATGAAATCAGGCAGTCTATGGAATGCCTATGGAATCCATAGAATGCCCAAAATCTTTAGGCAATGTATGAAACACTTAATATTTTACACATTTCCTAGGCATTCTATAGAATGCCTAATGACAAACCGGCAAAGTATTAAATTGAGCCTTTCCACGTATGCTCCTGCAAAGCTACAGTGCTGACACCAATGGGACAAGGTGGATTGTTTTCTCGCTGCTTTGACGACCACACCTCCCTTACATCTTGGATTTGGATTAGGCTTAGGCTAGGGCGGAACAGGATAGCCGATGAGGATGCGAGAAAAATTGGGTGTCCTGGTCGTAGAACCTTGCCGGCTATGGTGTTTTGTCCTAGCCTAAGCCAAAATATAAGGACAGCACAGCCACAACGTAGCGAGAAAACAGCGCACTTTGCCCCGCAGGTGTGGCCACTGTAGGTTTGCGGGGGCGTACGTGACAAGACCTTGAAAGTCTCCGCTGTCAAGATGCAATTCACACTTTGCCTAAATATTATTTGGCATTTTACATAATGCCTAAGCATTATATACAATGCCTAGGCAAAGTATGCAGCATATTGAAATAATACAGGCATTTCATACTTTGCCTAAAAACGCCACGCATTCTATAGAATGCCGGCACTTTATACATTGCCTGTAACGTATCTAATAGGCAATGAAATGTGGAGACGTTTCTGACGCCTGTCATGGAAAACGAACGCCCAAGTCACATTCGACATTTTTCTTCATTAATAAGTGCATAACATGGTGGCAATAAAGTCATCGGAATATGCTGTCCGACTAAAGCCTTCATCATCTAGACGGAAACAATCCGTTTTGCAGTTATGAAAGTAAATGAAGTTTTATTGGACGAAGCTTCTGAGAAACGCTCTGTCTCTTCTATTACGGTTCACTTTAAATTATGAAGACCGAAGCACCCGTTACAAGAAGTCACGCTTACTACTTGTCTAATGCTTAGCAAGAAATTTTTTCACGAAGAATTTATGCTTTGCTCTATTTGCTTACCAGACTTTACCTAAGCATATGATTCGTGAAAAGTGTTAGGCGTGTTCAACAGTTCGTTCTGCTAGGGTTGCGCTTCAAAAATCTCGATGATTACGCAAGCTCTTCAGTTTACGCTGCGTGGGCTGATTGAGCTGGACGTCTGCTTCAAGCAAAAAAAATTTAAATCAGTTTTGTTCGTTCAGTCGTCGTTTCATTTTCCGTTTGTCATGAGCCCCGGGAATGAACGCTTTAGACACGTTTTGCATTTTCTTCTTAACCGAGGAAAGACAGCAGCAGAAGCCAATAGAATTTTGTGGGAGGTTTGGGGTGATAGAGCGACCTCAGACAGAGTGCGTCAGAAGTGGTAAAGGCGCTTTCGCAGTGGAGGCGTCGTCGTATGCGATCGACCGAGGTCACTACTATGCCCCCTAAAAACTGAAGATGGAGATTTGCGGAGCCTGTTCGGTCAAGACTCAGCTATGACAACCCAAGAACTCGCACCGACGCTTGGTGTGTACCCTGCAACTATTGGTCGCCATCTCCAGTCAACGGTACGGGAAGTTGGTACAGCATTCGTTGTCAGAATTAGCGAAAAAGGCACGACGTGTGAAGAGTTGCTGAAGAAGCAAAGAAAGAAACGTCTTTTTTGGAGGATAGTCACTGGTGATGAGAAATGGGTCCTTTAGGACAACCCAGAAGGAAAAAACATTGAGTGGATTCAACTGAAGTGACCACTTCCACAACGAAGGCAAACATACACGGCAAAAAGTGTCCCTATGCATACGGTGGAACCAGGACGGTACACTTTATCATGAGCTGCTGCGCGAAGAGGCTAGACGGGTCATCGCAAACGTCTACTCCCACAGCTTATGAAATTAGCACAAATCTTGCGGAAGAAGCGGCAGGAGTATACATCTCACCAGTATGATATTCTTCTGACCTCACGTCACAGTCACAACGCCTGACCTCACGTCGCTTCAGTGACGAAGGATCGCTCATTCAGCGTAAACTCCAAACCTTGCCCCATCGGATTACCATCTGTTCCGGTCCGTGCAGCATGGTCTATCCAGACAGCACTTCAAAGAATTTGGGGAGGTCAAAAAATCGGTGGTTCATTTCCGTGGATCAAAGCCCCTGTCGCAGTGGAATTCAGTCGCTACCAGAACGTTGGGAGAAGGTCGCAGAGTGTAACGGAGACTATTTTGAATAAACACTCTTCTTTCGTCTTGGCTTTAGAAGCATTTAAATTTGACAAAGGCTGAAACGAACTTTTGCGCACACTTAATAAAGGCAATGCAAATGGGAAGAATATTCGCAGATCATCATTTGTTATTAATACATCGAATTGTTCTATTTCCTCTGTAAGAGATGTTAGTCCAAAATTGCAATTACATCTTTACTGTAGGAAGAATCGACCAATCGCTGCTTGAAATATGACCTATTGATGACAGCAGTCTCTAGGCGTGTTGTAATAGGTGACCTGTTGTAGTAGGTTCATATCATTTCGTGAGGGATGATAATCTCTAAGCAAAATTGAAATTGTCTACTTACGAGTGAGAGTAATGCTTGGAAGTCCATGAAGCAAAATAGCAAATAATCTGCATGAATACCGTCTTGCAACTTCATGTTCTAAGAGTTCACTAAGTCTGGAAGCTGTTAATGAAAAAAGTCAGGCATCTCAGTTCATCTGTAGTATTTCACTAAAAATTGCATTCTCTTACACTTTTAAAGAAATGTAAATTCGTATCAAATTTATAAACCTTCGACCCAGATTTCCACAAAGAGACCTGATGGCAGAGTTCATGCACAGTTTTACATCCATTTCAGTTCCAAGCATAAACTATAGTTTCCAACGTCCTTCTTTTTTCCAAATAATACGTACACTATCCTCAGTAAATTCTAAGTAGCGATAAGCTGAAGAAAAACAGAAAGTGTCTGAATATGCTATCTTGAACTCTTCTGAATATGTCCAGTAGACTTTCTTGGACCTAAGGGAAATCATTATTTCACTTGTGGTATCATTACATAAAATAAGTACGATTTCTCAACTGGTGCATAAGTTTGCACATTTTATGGAAATAACTTGTTTGTTTAACCTAAAATGTAAGGCCATAGCTCCCGGGAAATTTCCTTTTTCAATCTTTAGCCATTTATTTTTCACTACGGTGGAATCCTGTTTTACTATCGAAAAACAGGAATACAAGACGGACACGGAACTTTTCAGCGCTCTTCTTATCCACTCTTCACTGCGTCATTGTTTTCATTTCGCATTATTGCTTTTCAGCAGTAAAACGGGATTACGACGTACCGACAAATGAAAACCTATATTCCCACCATAGCAAACAGAGTGTTCATCATTAGGCTTTAACAACAGACTGTTGGAAAATTTGGACTAAAACACCGCTTGACAAATTTGAAGTTGTGCGGAATATCGCTTATGGAATGGCAACAGGCGTAAATTTGATGCGCAGTGTGACTCCTGTAGGAACTGAACGTTACTACAAGAATTGAGCAGCTTTTTTGCGCACTGAGAGAAACCTTTCAGGTTCATCATTCTTGAACAAATTCATGGCGAGTAGGAAAACTGTTCTACTGAGCAGACAATTTAAGGACCACTGCAATCGATACTAAAAAATTATCAACTCGAACAGGCACAAGAAATTACTCATAACCCGGCTACAACAGGATAACTTTATAAATCATTTACCTTAAATGTGACTTTTAGAACATGGCCAACAATTTCCAAAGGGCCTACGGAACGATAACCGTTAGTAAAACATCAAAGGGAGGCAACAAACATGGATTGATACGCGATCATTTTTCGCGATGCTTCCTATATTCAGAACTAAGGTTTAATTAGAAAGCAACAGGAAGTGGACGACGTGTCACCGCCATGGCAGTACTCCGCTTGCGTTGCAAGTAGCGCTCCACTTAGTAGAGCCTGACTGGTCAGACGAGCAGAGGCTGATGAAGCGATCGATAAAATGAATATTTATGGTTGCATCACATTTTCAGAATAAAACCGGATTCAAGATAACGTTCGTAAACTTCGACAGTTTAAGCGCTCCTGGCGCAAGCCCAGCATCCCTCCAAATTAGCTAGAAAACAGTATATGGTTTTCAAATATTCAGCGCGTAAACTGCATCCATGTTTTCATTTGTACTTAGCAGAGCAAAGTGCGTCTGCTTATTCCTGTAGAACAACTTGCAGATGTTAGACCAGCGATTCTCAAAGGGCGCTTGCACCCCTTGGGGCTCCTGGATGGGAGAAGGGTGCGGTGGATCGCAGACTTCTGACCACGGTCTGTTCAGCCTCAGTCGGCAGCAAAAGTCCAGTGAACCCTGATATAAAAGGTGCTCCCGGTCGAGTTAGCGACTTGCACTTCCCAGCCGACCCTGTGGAACTGACAGTGGAACGCCCGCGACCAAACAGTAGCGGCAATGGGCGCTGACGCGAGAGAGGTTGACGAGCTACATGTTAGACAGTGGAAGCTGCTTGCTTGACGTACTTGAATACAGGGTTGTTGTAACGGGTACAGATACGTTGAATGTTGAGGACGCCTATTTAATGTAACAAAAGAATAAAAAGTGCGAATCCTTCAGAACATTTGAGATCCGTCACGCTGATGGCGGTTCGCAACCAACCTGAATGCTTCGTAATTCTTGTTCTTTTATTACTTTAGGCGGATCCAACGTGACTCCATGAATGAATGCTCAAAGTATTTTTAAAAAACCAGAAAATAAGGCAAAATGATCATTCCATCGCAGGACTATTTCATTCCCTTCTTTAAGGAAAAGATCACATTAACTTGCCGAAGTGGTTGAGAGTTTCTTCTTCAGATTATTGATCGATGCATTAAACTGTGCATCGAGACCCACTGATGGATTAGCAAAAAGTTCGAGATGGTTTTGCTTGCTCATTTACTTGGGCGCAACACGTGCACTCTCCTGATGCCACTGTTTTCAGGAATGGTCATACAGTTTAACGATAGACGAAGCTATTCATTAAGGTACGAAACCAAGTATTTAGAACATGAAAGTAAGTTAAAATTAGACAAAATTAACGTGAGCATGGCACGTTTCTGAATGCCACACATGAATCAACGTTTTAAGGAAACGCGGTCAAATTCAAACGCAAAAAATAAGTTATGGCATCTACCTGGTTTCGTAAGCTGTCTACGTTCATTTTTCCCCCAGGCTTTGACCACAGTGCTCTTAAGAGGCTTGTATATTTCACAGTGACGAAAAGCGACATACCCCGTTGTAAAATAAGTCCACACATAGTAGACACCGTTAAATTAACTTCAATCCAAATTATTAATATAAAAAACGTTGCGTTGCTTGGGACAAGGGTTCTTCAAAGGAACTTAAAAAAGCTCCGAATGCAATCTCAAACTGCATTCGTAACTACTTCTCCTGAAAACGAGGAAAGACCTGGGAGTATCACGAAAGACTGATAAATGAAACGACACAAAGCGACAGCGTGTACAAAAAACCGGTCAGGAAATTTAGCAGTCCTGTGGGATTGCAGTGCTTTCAAAGCTTTCAGCCGATGCTCTTTACAGTCATTCCTATGGGCATGCAACGGAAGAACGCGTCGCGGAAATGAACGCTGGTGATGGTCCTTGACCTCAGGTGCACGGTCAAGCAGTGGCATGAAGAGATTGGTAAAACTGTGGAATATATGACAATGTGTGGGCGGTGGACACCCATTTCCCTGACCCATTGTTACTCGATTCTGTCACGTGAAAAATAGGACTAACGACTATGGGAAAATACATCTTTCAATCAGCCCACTCTACCCCTCATGTCTTTTTCTAGCCGGCGTCCTAGATGTCAAATTGAAGCGAAAGAACCAGCCAGAGAAGTGCACACCTTTCAAGAATAGTGAGGATGATTGTATCAACAGATTAGCCAATTCGTTTCTGCTCTACAGACACAAATTCTGTGAAAAAATAATGATGAATTTTTATCGTGGAGTGCTTACCTTGCTTTGAAAAAAGCCTTTCGATTAATCGAAAGAGGCGAACAGCAAACAGTATGGGAAATCGAGGTCCATTATATTTATCGAAAGTGAACAGTTCGCATTTCAGTATATGATCGTCAATGAAGCCAGTTCTTCTTCATTTAAATAAGGAGTCAAGTGTAGGCATTAATTAAACGTAGATCCACCGTAAACAGTTGCATTGCAAAATAAGATCGATTTCAAGTTGCAAACGGGGAATTTGGATTAATATCAAACTGATTGTTAATGAGCGGCATGCGGTTTAAAGAACACAACCGCCTGGTAAAGATGGGCATTGAAATGTTAACGAAAATCACATGACGATCGCGGCAAAATCTCCTACCTGCAGCAGGCATCCATTGGCTGATAAAGCAAAGGGTAATTGTACAAAGGACCAGAGCCATCACAGTGCAACAATAGGATTGACCCGTCAGGCCTTCGAGAGCCACTCTTCTAAAGAGCTCGTAGAATCAAAAAGTGCATTCTACGTTCAAGAGGCAAGTAGTCTCTTCGTGCTCTGCCACATTTACCGAACGTGGCAATACTAGACGAAAACAGGGCAAAACGCTTGTGGGTATCTTGGCAGGTGACATGTGCGCTGCAACCAGTTTTCCCCTGCCGTGACTGAACTTTTCTATCCAGTGGTTTTGCTAGTAACCACCACTTCAGGAAACTTGTTAAACGAAGATTCGCTGAGCTCTCTGCTCCATTTCCTTAGTTAGCTGCAGTTGGCTGACAACGCTGAAACGCTTTCAAGTTGACGATGACTGTTGTTGAATTTCTAACTAAGGCTCGACCAAGCAAATGAACAAGCATTTAGTTTTTAAAAGAGACAAACCACGTTTATGCACCCAAGCTGAACTGGCCAGGATTCAATCGCTCGGAATATTCTGTGCTTGCAATTTGAAAGTATAAACTTATTGATCCAACTCTTCAAGATCGTGCACGTTAAGGATTTATTGATCATACGAGTGCTGATTTGCGTATAAACCTGGCATAGATGAGCAACAACAAAACGCTGATTAATTGGAAAATTAAAACAGCTATAGTTTATCTAAAGCAGCACCATACAAAGGGGTCCGTTATAAAGCATTTCAAAAAACAAATATGTCAGTGCCTGAGAACATTTGCTAGCTAGCAGCAACTTGCTTGCTGTTGATTTCTCTTGTGTGAAACAAATTCTGTTCAAGCCTGTCATCCCATGTCGAAGAGCTTTAGCGATAGGGTTGTTTATTAGCATGAAACAGCTGTGTTCTTTTTTGTTCTCTCTTCTTTTTCCGCCTAGTGTACAAAACGTTACAGCATACGGCAGTATAATTAACGTAATTGAGCGTATGCAACAAGTAAGCTTGAAACGCAGTAACTGAACACCAGTCTGTTGACATAAGGAAGGGATGCATCTACCTGGAAAGCGCAGGCAGAATCTTTATTTATGTTGCTGCACACTATTTGTCGTACTGAATTAATATTAACAGCGCTCGCCTGACCAGAATCTCTACTTAAAAAAGTTAACCAGTTCATTTTTTCACAATGAAGTCGCAGCCGAAAATTGCAGGAAGGCAGAGGGCGAGCTCTTTGAAGCATTACTGGCAGGAAACATCCGCGACACTTCTGCTTTCTTCAAATGGGTATTAATTCAGTTTCTGATTTGCTACTTTCTTCTGAAGTTGAACTTTTTTATTAATACTTCGAGTTTATTCTGTTTGATTGGCCAAGCGATCATTTCTCACAGATTCTGAACAGAATGTCTGTTTCCGTATGAATCACACCAGATTCCCATTAGTGTGGTTCATTAGACTCCTAGGGCAAACCTTAATCAGGGGATAGTTAGGCAAACCTTATGCGGTTCTGAAAGCTCCAGTCTATAATACATTTCATATGTTAGCTTCGTGGGTTAGCAAACCAAGCGCTGAACTACCTACCTGCTGGTTAGAATCCTGTTCGATGATCACAGACCTACTAAAGTGGACTAAGGGGAATCTAGATAGTTTAGAAACAATGAAACTCTATAAGAGCTCATGAAAGTTCTTATTTTCAACTCTGTAGATATACTAAGTTTAGTAAAGCATTAAAGAAATGCATTGGCAGAATACACTACGCTTCTTAGCAGTGCTTTAACGAAGGAAGTAACAATATACTTTTATTTTGAAAGCTAATCCGTAAAATAATGCAACGTTTCACTACCGGACAATCTGTGACCGTACCCAAACACGTCAATTGGGTATCAGGATCCTTGAACATACTGCTTGTCAAGCCTGTCACCGACTGACTTACGTGCACTCTCGTGCTGAAAAGTGCATGCCAATCAAGAAGAAGCAATTGAAAGTGCGTTTTGAGATTTTCTGGACCCTTGCTACGATGATTACTGTTAGAACGGCATTCAGACTTCTGTAAAACGGTAGAGACTCTGCACCCTTCCAATCGAGCTTATCTCAGTAAACAAGGTTAGTGTTAATTTGAGGCACAGCCACTAGAGCGAATAACTTTACAGCATACTCCAAGTTATCAAACTAATATTGTCTGCGTTCTGTAACGGTCTCAGACGTTTCTACGAACATAAGGAGCTCACTTCCCGTCATCCTCTTAGCAGAAGCTCATGAACTGTTTCTTTCTGCTTATGTCCAAAGGGTATCTTCAAGTCTGAGAAACTTTTCACTTCCCATCAGCCTTACTAGAAGCCAGATGGAAAACAGTACAAGAAAGTATAATATAGCGTTTCACACAAATTCAGCCTATGCATTTGAGGGCAGAGGATGTTCTGACCAGGCTGATTTGACTGAGCCGTTTTGACTGACGTTTGACCAAGGGACGTACTGGCCTCGCCTTGCTACCGTTCGCTTTTGACTATGCCATAGGATACTCAGTCTCAGGAGGGGTTTGCTATCTTTCAGCTTAGCCCTCTGGTTATATTCTAGTCAGACTGTGCGTAGTGAAACAACAGACCATTGATCAGCAGTGCAGTGCTGGTCCCGGTGGCACCATTTGCCTACCGCCTGAACTGTTGTAAGTTTTCGCTGGTTCATCTTCGCAATAACCTACTGGTTGCAGTTCGTACGGGCGGGGTATAGCAATTTTCAATTTTAATTTTCTGTGACAGGCTTTCCTGAATAGTTTCCGTTGAATATAAGGAATCGTACCCGTTCGTTTTTCAGTCTCTTTTATTCAGTGAAGCATTCAGGGCAAATCACCCCGCATTATCAGAGCTGATTCCATGATAATGAGAAAGTCAAGACTGGAAAACCCCTCTTTATATGAGTGTCCTAGGGCGTATGGAACGAAAGTGAACGATAGATGGCGCTAGCAGTACGTTCCCAGGAAGAAAGGCCAGCCAAAGTCTTCTCTTGGTGAAACGGCTGTTTCCCCAGGTCAGAACGACCAGGTCAATGCATACCCCGCCCAAGACATACGCCCGACAAAACGGTCGGGCCAGAAAGTCCCCAAGTCAAAGCGGCCCTAGGTCAAAGCGTCCTCAGGGTTAAAACGGCCCAGTCAAAACGTCCCTTTCTCCTTTTCAAAAATTCAAGATTTTTGACAGATGATTGGTCTTATTAATTTATCGATGCAACGGTTAATAGTACGCAAAACCTAGATTTTAATTGGTTGCAATTGTGACTTCAACGTGCAACACATGCCAGTCGTGCGTTTGTAAAGCACTATGACCTAAATAAACAAGCAATCTAGCATAAGTTCTACAGTTATCAAGCGCAATTCAAAAGTGTTCATCCTGCTTTGCTCAGGAAATGCAGTTACATCTCTCAGTGGCGGCAGCGAACTACCTTAGTTCCGAAAGCTGTGGTTGCCTACTTAGGACCAGCGATCTCGTTTTAACTGATAACTGCTGGTCTTTGGACATACGTTCTTTAATTGCAGACATTGCTCTCAGTCGGTCGCAGTTAACCGTTGTTTGACAAAACAAAATTAGAAGGCATAAATCAGGTTCTCAAAAACAGTTCACAATTGGCAACATCCCTAAGAAATAAGCGCACATCCCAAATGAATGGATAGCGTGCTATCTCTAGCAGAAGCTATTATTATCATAATAGAACGTGCACTAGTGATACAAACACTTTTGTTATTCTGAGGCCTGCCTGTGCCTGTTTTTGACCATTGCCTTCATGTTTGTTTATTGGCAGTGAGTTTTACTTCATCGCAAATACATCTTTGCTTCTGTAAAGTTGAAACCGTTTATTAACACGAAAGCGCGCGAACCTGCCAAACAGCTTTCAGAGGACCGATAATTGCAAATACGTTTGAAGATTGAGCTTCTTTGGTAACAGGAGCTTGGTTTCATGATGTTGATTACGGCTTTGCCCTATTATTGTGTCGATATAAAGTAAGATCTTGAAAGCTGGGTGCTTCTTAACGGGTCCGAAGGTCTTCATGATGGAGATCGTACGGCTGTCTTGCCCGTTCTTGGTGTCTGAATAAAACAAAGCAAATGCCCTACCAACGGATGGATGAGCAAATTGTTAAGGAAAATTCAGAACAATTTTATACTTTCAGAGCTTTCGGGACCAACCTTGTCCCGTCTACAGACGATTCGCTGTACAGTTTATTTTACGGTAGTGCCCGTTTTTTATTGTAATAACCGGTAATAATATTGTAACATAGTAATCTGTTTCTCAATGCTAAGAATGTGCATGCTGAAGTAGAACTAACTTTTTACATCAAGATTAATGTTTGTGAGCATTATTCATAGGTCGCTTCGTTTCACTATTTCTAGCCGATTCCTTTCTTACTCGGCAGGTAAGTAACTGCACTGAATCCATGTTCAGCTAATTATGACGATGGAAGAGCGATAAGATGCTTTTCCACAGCAGCCCATAACGGAGGATGCTATTTGTCGCTGTAACAAAAACTGGCGATATCCGCTCCTGAACTTCAGTTTTAACTCTTCGTTGTTTTGCAGTTCTACCAAATCTTCCTGCAGTTCCGTTTGCTCTTCCAAATTGCAGAATGGATCTACAACCCGGTCTGGAATTTTCATGGACAGAATGTCACTCAGTCCTTTCAAGAACACGGCATGCAGCATTTCCAAGTGATGACAGTGCACCAAAATGTCGTAACCATCGACTTCTGTATTTTTGGTGAGTGCAGCGGAGCGGGAACTGACAGAACTCGACACGTCCCAGATTTCGTTTGAAAATAACTACAGTTGAACCTCCGTAAGTTGACCACCCAAGGGACTGGAGAAAAGTGGTCAACATAGAGAGGTGGTCAACATAGGGAGGTTGTGG
>KN538403.1:762176-781594 GCA_000797535.1 Trichuris suis | reverse complement strand
AGCTAAGGAGGCCGGTGACCTTGGTGTGCAGTGCGTTTTGACAACGCAACTGAACCGGTCGCTACAGTGTACTTTACGCAATGCTGGTTAATCCATTCAGGTATACGTGGTGCCTTGAGGATGTTTCGCGGCTGAAGATGTAACTTAGTGGTAACAGTTCCGATTCTTTTCGCGTTTGATGAGTGTCTGAGGCGATGTGGGACAATGCTGCTCAGTTATTTCTTTGAAGCACAGAGTCACAGTGGCTGTTCAGCACATAACTTTTTGAGTCTGTCAATCCGCACGGTCTAATAAATGCTGCCACATTTTCCATCTAGAGGGAACTGCAGGACATTTCATATGTAACTTGCCTACCGCAGCAATGCAGACTGCTGGAGTAATGCGCAAAGGATCCGTGTGAAGCTGCATTATGGTCAGCACGGCTCTTCGTCCCGCTCCCAGGAGTAGTCCCGTACAAAATGTCCACGACGAAAAGGTCCCCACGACAGAAAGGTCCTCGAGACAAATAGTGCAGGGCACAAATGTCCCTGAGACAAATCTTCCACGAGTCTTCAGATTCAGCTAATGCTTGTATTGTTGGCCTTTAGTTAACCAGCGCAGAACGGTGTAAAATGATTAAGCGAACCGTCAGGCAGGGTCACTCAGGACTCAATAATGAAATATCTGCCCGTAGCATTGAAAACTTGGTTCTTGTGCAATTGCTGCTTAGCATTTCATAATTTATTTGTCAGTATTATCCATTCTGCCGCACTTTGTTAGTACTGATTAATTAAAGGCCAACAACACAAGCATTAGCTAGGCCTGAAGACTCGTGGAAGATTTGTGGACATTTTCGCCGTGGACCATCTGTCTCATGGGAATTTTTGCCCTGGACTGTTTGTCTCAAGGACCTTTTTGTCGAAGACCTTTTGCTTGTGGACGTTTTTTACTGGACTATTTGTCCGTGAACCACTGAGTGAGTTGTCTCTCGCTGGTTTTCATTTTTACGTTGAAGTTTCTGTCCGCTTTCAGTCGTCCACAGTCATCCTACTGCATCTATGACACGTTCAAGAAATTCCCTTATACTGCTGAGAGTGCCGCTTCCGGCCAACTGACAAATGTCTAAGTTCATCCCATATGCTGAAGTCCTTTCTGTGTTTCCTGTATCCACGGAAAAATGCCTTCGCCTAATTCTTGGTTCCTTTCCACGACAGAGACCTGACAAGAGAACCTCAGGCGCATAAACCTTTGGTGATGATGAGTTGACGTTTGATGCTAGCAGCAATTGATGGAGTTGAGCAATTGAGTTATAGAAAGTAGAGCTCCAATGAAGTCATCTTTGCAAGAGTAACTCGGGTAAGTTCGAAACGTTCTTTCGGACATGTGATTCTCGAGGCCGTGCTAAATTATTTTTGGGGAAAGCCATGTGGGCGGTACGTTGGCGCTGGAAGATTTAGCTTGCTATTGGGAAAGGGACGACTTGGCATCTTTCTTCAGGGGCACGTGCACGTTGTAATTGATAGCGCAAATGAATACCAACATTGTGTCTACGCTTGAGTCACGTTTCCCTCATGGCAGAAGGAATAATTACGCTGAACGTGAATAGCAGACAGACAGCCTAATTGAGTATGCGGGCGCGTTACTTTTCCTCCCCGCTTGAGAATCCCGGCGAGCGATTACGTAACGTTACGTAAGAGGTCAAAGAGGTGGGATAATGACATTACTGAAGCCGCCTGATTCAGCAGACCAGAAGAGACGAACCATAGCGTTTTAGCTTTGGCATGATCTGAGCACTTGAGGAACTTACCTCTCTTGGATCTCCTGGTGGCTGGGAAAGCGAATCCGCCGAGTAAGAACGCTAAAAGACAAGCTTACAGCTATAGCTGTATCTCACGTGCAGAATGGAAGGCGTGCATGACTCTCACTTTCCATGCATGAAGGAAAGGACGCCTATGCAGTTCCTTCATGAGCAGGGACTCCTCCACCGGCAGAGGAACTGCACCCGCGTTCACCCAACGTCCCTGTTAGCGCAGGAAAGCGGCTAACTTCGTCAGTCAGGCGACGACGGAGCAGATCCAAGCAGTGGAGTCCATGTGGGCTCAAGCCAAATGCCAGAATAGAATCCGGTGTGAGAAGCACGCTTGAGTTATCCTCGTGCGAGTTCATGTGGCGTCGAAGGCTACAACCCTGCGAAGATCCGTTTGGAAAGATCCTGCACGAGATTGCTCTGTACCAGTCGCCAGAGTGATGCTTCCATTTGTTTTGCTTTATCTTGTTTGTACTTCTACCTTTTATCTTTTAGTAAATCACTACACTAGAATGCTTCTCCTTGTTGATTCTTGCTCACAGTGACTTTCCCAACATTTCATATAGGCTGCCTGTGCCTAAACCGAAACTTAAGGCAGCAGGCACATTAAGATCTCCAAGTTTGAGCAGTCTGCAGGCACTAAGCCGGAGACCATCATTCGTTAACGAGGAAGTCAGGAGTACATCGGGGAGGGAAATGACTCAGCTAGAACACAGTTTCTCAACCTTTCTCTCGCCAGCGCCCTTCAGACATCGCAAGCGCCGTTTGGTCGCGGGAATTCCAAGAGTCCGTACCACAGAATCGACTGGAGAGCTCAAAACGCCTATTCGACCATTAGTACCTTTTATTTTAAGGTCCGTTGGCCTTTTGGCGCTGACTTAAGCTGAACCGAGCATAGTCAAACGTTCTAGACCTAGCGCAATCCTCAGTCTTCCAGGAGCCGCCAGGCGGTAACTCCCCTCACCCCATTAAGAATCACTGTGCTAGAACAACTGACTTGTTCCGGCCTTGTAAGGCCATGGCAGTAAAAAAGAACTATAGCACCTCAGATAACGGTTACGGAATCGTAATCGCAGAGCGCCGTCGCAGCGAGAGTTTCCGTTTCCAGAACAAAGACATTATTGTTTATGGACAGTGGTCTCCGTACTTCGACAAAACGCCTTGCGTGATTTACATTTGAAGCATGAGCTATGGCAAGGCGCAACTTGTTATAATAGCATAACGTTCAATGAAATAGGCATGATATGCCATAACGTGTTGGTCATTGAGAATCTCAGCTGCCATTGCTTGATTGGGCAGGCTTCTCGCGGTGGTGCATAGTCGATTTCGGTGAAGGTCTATTAAAGGCACACGGAAAGCTTGTAGTGAACATGTTGGGAGATAAACATGGTGGTTCACTTTCCGTCAGCACTCTAAGATTAGCGGGAGTGCAGTGGAGGAAAGTTGATGAAATATTTGAATCAGAGCTGCCGAGCGCGAATAACGTGAACGAGTATAGCAAAGTAAATATCCAAGACCTGTGCTCGCAGATTAAAACATTAGCACAAGCTTTGGGAGAACTATGGCCAAAACATAACGTGAAATCAAGGGTAGGTCAAACTATAGAATGGTCTTTTGTCGAGGCGGAGACGGGAAAGCCCTTTTCGGCTAGGCTCAGAAGTCCGTCGAAATCTTTGACGTCCTTGAGAATCGAATCGCCATGCACAGGTTATTGCCGCTTTTGATTAGCACTTGTTCGGGCCGGTGCAGCAAGACCTGGATGTTCAGCGCTTCAAAAGTTTCGACAGAGTACAAGAATGGACTATTGGTTTTTTAGTATCAACATCAACTACCGTGTAACACTAGCTGCCAAAACATTCTCAGAAGGCTGCTGAAGGAAACGAAAACAAACTGATTAAGTAGTATTGCTGAGGCTTTCTCTTACGAGTACACTCACTTGTAAAAGACAAGGCTGTCCAAAAGTGTTAATAATTAACTTGTAACGAATTTACGCACAGAAGTAACACGCGAATAAACAAAGTTGTTCCATCTTTCTGGAAGGTCTTTATTTGGCCAAAAAACGCAAGCAAAGACGTAACATTCAAAGCGTAACAACTGCATTAACACGCTTCAAGCGAAACTGGTCGTAAATCAGTCCTCGTCCTATACGCTGGCGTTTTATATGCCTGATATTGACAAATGGCGAACCATTGGTCGTAAATTTGATCCTCAGCATATACGATAACAGTTTTGAATTTGAACTCACACCTAACTAACGAGTTCATTCTGAGGGCTCCCTTTGCCATCCGTATTGAGATTAAAGTGGCACTTGATTTGACCCATTCAGAAGTTGACTCTGAAGGCAAGACCAGGAGTGTTCCGAAAGATGAAAGCTGCGTGTTTTTCGTGTTCATCCCTTTCGTACGATTTTTCTGCCCCGTAAGAAATGTATGAAATTCGCAAGCACCATTACAAAAAAGTTACGTCTTTTACACCTTTCGACAACAAATAAATACCCTCAATATTTAACTGACAAAATAAGTCAACTTTACTTAACGCCCTACACCTATTCCCTAATGGTCTGAACCAGTTCTCATTCGTTTCGCTGTTGATTTCTAAATCCACGTTCACTTTCTGTTTTCTGCCATGCGTACTGGACACAATTCTTCATTTTCTGTTCTAACGTTCCATTCATGCTGAACTCGTGAAACACTTCTGGTTTGGTAAGAGGAGGGTACGATTGGTGAGTCTGCTGCTTGGAGTATTCTGCACCATAACTGTCTATCAAAGGCAGAATCGGAGTAGGTAGTGGTGTTTGGGGTAAATTATGCTTTTGTTCTACTAGCACACCATTTCTTTTGCTCTCCTCTTTGTAAATTTTGTTTATCTTACGAATTGCTCCACTGCATCCAATCCACATTGCAGCCAAACAAATATTGAACAGCAGGCTGATGATAAACGGATATGCTCCTTTAAGGCAAATACCTCTATTCCGTAGTCTCACCTCACCGCAGCAAACTATTTCATTCCTAGTGCAGTCGATTTTTACATTATCGTCCGGTGCGCGATATCGGATACGATAAGTAACTCCACAAGTGCTGTTGTACTTTGACCACTCAGTCCACTGAGCCATTGTACAGTTTGAAGTCACTGACTTGTCATAAAAAGCTTGTACGGAGATAAGCCCTTGCATACTGCTCCTTGAAACAGCTGCAAAGGATTTGATCAAACGGAGAATGATTAGGGCTTAAAAACGAATATTCGCAACGCTAATCTGGTTCACTTTCAATCGACTGAACGGCTAACCATGGATACATTTTCGTGAGAAAGCAATACACGTGAGGCAAATATTCATAGTTACAATGTCTGACAGATGAGCAGTTTTATACATCGTGAAAATTATGAGTGGAACCATCTGCTGTTCAGCGGTTGCGCATCGTTGCTTGAAACGGTAGAGAATATAGTTCAATAAGCAACGACACAGCACTAAGACCTCGTAAAGAGAACTCTTTCTTCCAGTCACACTCACTCATTGCATCGGCCGCTGTGCCATATGACGCAATGAGTTTGATACCTCTTTGTCGTTGTTCCCTTTCTATTCATTCTGCCAAATATTTTTGAAAACTCGGTTCCTCTTAACGGGCTAATAAAGTTTCATTATTTTTAAAAACAGCTTGTCTTCTGCTTGTGTTATTTCGTACGTAACCATAGTTGAGCCGTTTATTAGCAAAAATGGGCAATGAATGCCCAAAATTAGTGATCAGAGCATCTTCAGCTAACTAGCCTGTTTGCAGTGCATAAGTGTTCAGAAAAACTAATACAGGTGTCGCCCTCTTTGCGAATTTTTCTTTCTCCCAGAAGTGCACCTGAACTTGTTTTCACTATAAGAGGGAATTGGGGGGGCGAATCTTCGCTATTATGAAAAATGCCAAAAGGCCGCAAAAGGCTCTGTAGGTAATGTACCCGGGGATCAAGGCATCATAATTTTGAACTGTCTGTGGGCGCTTGCGTTTTGCATCGATTCATTTTGCGCGTCCGTTAGCAATATGTGCTTTAGCTTGATGAAACTGCAATGTATTGGAAGAATTGTTGAGTACTTATTTCGATAGAAGAGAAGCACACTAAGGGACACAGGGCATCAGAGGACTGGTCCACCCTAATGCCTATTACTAAGACCAACGGTGATGCTGTCCTTAAGCCTCTGATATCACACCATGCTGAATATCTGAGAGCGCTTAAAGTCATGGATAGAAGCACAGTTCCTACTGTTTCGTTCACACCCAAGCTTCCAGAATACTCAAGTAATTTTTTCTTACTGCGTGAGCGGATACGTTACTTCTTTCGTTGAAAAGTAATGCAGAGAAAATAACCGCGATAAGAAGTGTATTGTGATTGTTGATTGTTATACTGTTCACCTACCTGCATATAGCAGGAACGTGACTTCTTACTCAGTGCCTCCTTCTCAAGTGCGCTCAGGTGAGTAGTGACCACTTAAGCGGCCTGTATTATTTGTCTGTGCAGAACTGCAGTGACGCGCCGCTGCACCTACTCCTGCGCTAAGACATCTCTACAGAAAAGTTTCTCCGTCGCGTTCGTGCGCCTGGCTTCATAGCCCAAAGATATTTTACACTGATGAAGGAGAAAGATTTCCCTGAAAACTTTGTTATACCCTTCTTTTTTAGAAACTCAATGAACGGTTTTATCCTATACTAATCATTAATATTATGGAAGCCTAAACATGTGATGTTACTTACGGCTTTTTCCTGTTGTTTCATCGGTGCGAAGTAAAAGCAAAAATGCTTTTAATCGTACACGAGCAGGTAAACGGAGCTTTCGGGACTGACCTTATCCCGTCGTCAGCGTGATGGTAAGGGCGTTACGGTCTGCTTGCAACGTGTTTTTGTGCGTGTGTGTGACTGGGGGACGTCGGGGTACTGTCCGGCAGGTCAATACCTCGACTGTGGGGTCCCCTCAAAAGCGTTTTTACTTTTACTTCGCACCGACGAAACAACAGGAAAAAGCCGTACGTAACATGAAACTAAACTCCTGTTACCAAAGAAGCTCGATCTTCAAACAGCCTAAACATAATACTTATGTTTTGTCCTAAGCTAAGATAAGGGCAGAACAGAACGGCTGAGAAAAAAGAATGCCGGTTAATCATGCCGGCTGCCTAAGCATTATCCTAAGCACAACACTTGCATTGAAAACGAAACTGTTCTGAGCGGGCGCATGAAAATGCATAGTGTAATTACGGAGATTCGACCTGTGAAAAATTTTTATTCAGCGAAGCTTTCGAGAAACGTCTGTTCCCGTCTTCAGCGCATGAGAAGTGGCTGATGGCAAGTATTGCGATCCACTGGTTACTCTAATTAACAGGACAGAGTTCCTGTGAGCTTTAAGAACACTTTAGCACATAGGTATCAGGAGCATATGAAGTGTCTAAATTGATACAGGAATGCTGCTAATCGACTGCACGGAGGACAATCAATTCATCACGTGGAAGGCCCCCACGCTGGAACCACAAGAATCAACGGATAAACTCGATGTGGACTTGAGCTCTCCTTCGACCGCGCTGGAATGGAGGCATTGGCGCGCAACGTTCGAAAACTTCCTCGCTGCCCTGCCGCTGAATGTCGTGGATGGCAAAGCTCTGCTCATAAATCGGTGTCGCCAAGGATCTTCTCTACCTCAGCGGGAACCAGTTCGTAGGAAGATGCCACGCAGACGTTAAAGGAGATGTTCGAAAAGCCTGCCAGTAAAGTGCGCGCTCGCCATCGTCTAGCTACGCCAAGGAAGCTAGCTGGTGAGTCACTGGAAGACTTCCTACGAGCGTTGAAAGCGCTGAGTGCAGCTTCGAAGCTGTGCCCGCGTCGCAGTATCAAGAGGAACTCGTGCGTGATGCCGTCATGTCAGGAATGTAGTCACAAACTATTCGACAGCGACTTTTGGAGAGCAAAGCTTACGACCTGGCGTCGTTGCTAGACATTGCGCGAGTCCTCGATTCTGCACAAAAGAGTTCTGAAACGTATCTCGTGTCGACGAGCGCAGATACGACTATTGCTTCTATTGCCGCTGATGACGGCTGAGAGCTTCGCACCGCGGGCGTCCTAGAGGAACCGTGCGCAGCGCTTGCTACGAAGAAGACGAGTTGCTTTTTTTGTGGACGTTCCAAGCATGAACGTACGCTCTGTCCGGCTCGTGAAGTCGTCTGCAGGAAGTGCAATAAGAGAGGACACTTCGCTAAAGTGTGCCGTTCTGCTCCCGCCGTCCAAAGTTCTCCTTGACCGCCTGATCAACCAGGTTCTGCTGCTTGTCTCGATGTGTCCATGCTAAACGAACGGTTTGGGATTCCCACTGCGCTGAACAGCTGCGCTAACTTCCCAAACTCTCTCTCGAAAGCCGCGATCGCTGTCGCACTGAACGGTCGGGAAGTCAGCTGCCTAATCGACAGCGGCAGTTCTGAAAGCTTTATTCACCCGCGCGTAGTGAAAGCCTACGGTCTCAAAACTTGTTGCTCTCGGGTGCCTGTGAGGGTGCCGTCTGCCTCTTCTATCGTCACTGCTTTGGCGGACACTACCACCACCCTGCTCGTGGAGGAGCATATTTATGAGAATGTTCGCTTAGTCGTTGTTGGAGAATATCGCTCGTTTACTGTCAGATAGAGTACTTGCGTTTCAAAGAGGAGTCGGTGTGTGTGGCTAGTAAAAAGACGACGACGTGGCTGTCTCTTGAGTGTCAGGCGCTATAACAGTCGTCTTACCGAATTTGTACGTTGACTTCATCCTTGGTCAAGATTTTCAACGCTTGCATGAAAGCTTGAAAGTTAACCTACGGTGGGGACCTGCCGCCTCTAACCATCTGTGGTTTAGCAGTCTTAAAAGTAAGCCCTCCTCGGCTGTTTGCTCATCTCTTCGCGGACTGACATCCTATAGCCATTAGATCGCGTTGCTTCTCACGCGAAGACATGGCATTCATTCGAAGAGGAGCGCAGAGACTGCTAAATGAAGGAGTTGTCGAACGTAGTAATTCGCCATGGCGAGATCAAGTATTAGTCGCTAGGGACGTGAAACGAAAGGGTCGGCTCGTAATTGACTATTCCCAAACGATAAATAGATTTACGCTTCAGGACAGCTACCCTTTCCCCAGAATTGATTCTTTGGTACACAGTTTGGCGAAATACAGGTTCTTCAGTAGCGCTGACCTGAAGAGCGCATATCATCAAGTCCCTCTTCACCCGCAGGACAAGCCGTTCGCCGTCTTTGAAGCAGCTGGTGGATTATACCAATTCACGCGCGCGTGTTCAGAGTTACTGACGGGGTCGCATGCTTCCAGCGGATCATTGGCTTGTTCATCAAGGATGAGCACCTAGAAGGGACCTTTGCTTACCTTGATGATATTACGGTTTGCGGATCAACACAGGCTGACCACGATAGGATTCGGGAAAACTTCCTTAGACCTGCGCGGAGATGGAATTTCACACTCAATAAAAATAAAGATAAGTGTACCTTTCCATCAGTCTAGTGGTTACGGAAACATAAAAGCCGTTTAAGTATAGGACCTGTTATCGTTGACAACGGAGCATACGAAGCTCCGGAAGCTCTGAAGACCACACATAACACGCAAGTACAAATAAACGATTTTTATGTTTCCGTGACCATCAAACTGATGAAATTTCAAAACGTCGTTAAAAAATCTTTCATTTTTGATTACAAGTGTACCTTTTCGACTAGGAAGCTTCGCATTCTGGGGCACGAAATTGAGAATGGTGAAATTTGCCCTGACCCTTCCCGTCTTCAGCCCCTGCAGGACCTTCCTGTACCGGAAGATAAGAAATCGTTGCAGCGGACGTTGGGCTTATTCACATATTACTCCCAGTAGATATTTATGACCGCAGTCAGCTGAAGCTCTTGCATGAAGGCTTCTGCGGTCTAGGGGTGACCCGCCTGCAGCATTTCATGAGATCTAAAAATCTCGCACACTCGCTTGATGAGATCAGAAAGGTAACCAATGGCTGTCGAGTATTTGCGGGATGTAAACTCTCGTTCTATAGCCCTGAAAAGGCCACTCTCATTAAAGCAACTCAGCCATTCGAACGGCTGAACTTGGACTTCAAGGGCCCACTGCCTGGCGTTTCCGCGAGTCAATTCCTCCTTTGCGTTGTTTCCGAGATGAGCAGTCTAGATTCCCCTTTGCCTTCCCGTGCCCTAATATGTCAAGTGCTTCAGTCATTAAGGCTATAACTGAATTGTTCTGCCTGTTCGGCGTCCCTGCGTACGTCCACTCCTAGCGTGGGACAGCTTTCATGAGCCGCGAATTAAGAGAGTTCCTTGTAAGCAAAGGCATAGCTTGTAGCAGAACCATAGCTTACAAACCCCAAGGGAATGGGCAAGCAGAACGTTACGTCGGGTTATCTGGAAAACGGAAACACTAGCGTTAAGATCGCGCTGTATGCCCACCTCGCAATGGCGTGACGTACTCCCTGATGCACTATATGCTTTGCGCTCAGTGCCGTGCACGGCCACCAATGCTACTCCGCATGAACGGATGTTCAGCTTCAGCCGCCAGTCCACGATGGGCACGTCGCTGCCGACATGGCTGTCGCATCCAGGACCTGCCCTAATGAAGAAGCACGTTTGCTCCAGCAAAATGGATCCGCTGGTAGAAGTAGAATTGGTGGAAGCGAATCCGCAGTATGCTTATGTTCGATTCCCTGATGTGCGAGAGTCTGGAATCTCTCTTTGCCACCTCACGCCTGTGGGCTTCCCTCGCGTGGAAGTCGACCTCCACTGTGACGATCAAGAATTACCGTCACACGTGGCAACAGAAGGAGACGCGCAGCCACCTGGACCATCGACCGCTGAGGACTGCATACCGTCGGAGTCAGGACCAGCCCTCAAGCCGCAACCAGTAACAGTGCGCAGGTCCACGCGAATACGCTGTCCTCCTGACCGCTTGGACCTCTGACAGCTTCTAACCTTCTGAGGGGGTGATTGTACTCGCGGGCCGCCGTCTCAGAATCCCTTACTGCAGCATTGTACCTGCTGCCAGCTAGCTGTAACGGTTCTTCACTGTCAAGCTAACGCACATGTGCACCGTCTCGTGCCCTGTTTCTGTACTGTACTCGTCTTTTATTCGTCGACCTTTAAGTTGAGTAAAGCCAGGGTTTGGTTTTTGTGACATCTTTCAAAGAAAGACCGGGAGTCGTTTGCGAGATTAAATGTGGTTGCAACGCCTCCTACATAGGAGAAACGGGCAACACTTTACATGCCATATTCAATGAGCACTTGAAGACACTCAACGGTTACAGGACAGCAATGGAAAGAGCTCAAGCTCAACGGGACATGCAAAGGAACGCTGCCGCCAATGCAGGCCATGGAAAAAGCCAAGAACAGTTCCGCGGTTGTGGAACACGCCTCTCAGTGTTCGTATGACCTACAGCCAAAAATAATTTGTCGTGAGAGTCAGTTTTGCCTAAGACAAATTAAAGAGTCCCCATCTATCCGCAATAACAGGTTACTTAACCGCGACAAGGGGGTGGAGGTCAGCGCGATATGGACGGCTCATATCAGTAAAACCGGGTGCTGTTCCATACCATCTGGCGTTCCTCCCCAGCCTTTAAATACTCAATTGTAATTGTGAAACATACACAACCCCATCGCTGAAGACGGGACAAGGTGGCCTGAAAGCTTCGAAAAGTATAAATTGTGCTGACATTTTCCCTAGTAAATGCTCATCTATCTGTTGGTAGGGCCTTTGTTTTTGTTAACTTCAGAAACCAAGAACCGGAAGAAACTAGCCGTAGTGAATTTGGAACGTGAATGCCATAAAAGTATCTTAATTTTGACCGGCAGAATGTAATTACGGAAATTCAACCCCTGAAAATCCTTTACTTTGCGAAGCTTTCAGGAAGCGTCTGTTCCCGTCTTCAGCGCGTCAGTAATGTCAGAACATACGTTGGTAGGTCACTGGTCAGCCTAATTACTTTAAAGGACGAGATTCCTGGGAGGTTTAAAACCGGGTGCAGCATTAAAAGTGTGCAGAAAGGAAAGAAGGAACGAAAGAGTGAAGGAAACTTCGTGGGGTAGGAGAAGCGATAAGTAAAATTGCGAAAACAACATTCGAACAAAGGGAAATGGAATGTGAGGGGAGAGGGGAGTTTTAAAATAGGGAACAATTTAAGGGAGAGGAGAGAAAGGGAAGAAGTAAGAGAAGAGTAGAGGGAAAATTTCAGGGGGTGGCAAAAAAAAATGAACTGCGAAATGAACATTCGAAAATTGAGAAAGGTGAGTTGGGAAGACAGGGGAGGGGTTTTTGTTTACTCCCAAGAATCTGTCGTAAACGATCAATGTCCGACCGCGGGAGATTCATATAAAAGGCAGCAGTTAGTGGCGCGTGGGAAGTTTATCCAGGAGTCACTGACTGTTATGCCATTGTCCCTATTAATGTTTGAATTGTATTTTATGTAAAGTGCTTCCTTAATCTTCCGGATCATAACTTGGCTCTCTCTGCAGAGCACCTTCGTGTGCAGTTGGCCTGTGCAATGCGCAGCATGTTGTACTACTGCTGACGACTGAGCGCCCTGCTCCATCGCTTCGCGCGGTTCTAGTGTCGGGGGACGTCCACGTGATGCATTCGAATGTTCTCCGTTCAAGCGATTAACTGCATTCTTGTACCTCGTTAAGGATTTCGTGTGCTCCTCAAACCTATCTGCTAAGGTATTTCCCGTTTCGCCAGTGTAAGAGGACGAACAATGACATTTTATTTCGTAGACTACTCCAGGGCACCGGTCCAATGATACCTTTTCTTTGTCATTGCGGAGAATGGCGCGTAGGTTCAGGTTTCCTTTGAACCAGACGTTGAAACCTAGCCTATTTCCAAGCCGTTTAATTTTTTCCCCTACGCTGCGTAGTATGGGATGAGCCGCGCTCCTGAGGCACGCACTTTCTCTCTGGTTCTGCCCTCTAGTTTTCGCCTAATCACTGAGTTGATAAGAGATGGACAGGGTAACCGTTTTCCTTAAACGTCCGCCGGATGTGCCCAAGTTCTTGTCCCAGGTATTTCGGATCGCAAATGGCTAGAGCACGGTCGACCATGCCTCGTAGTATTCCAATCATAACCTGTTGCGGATGGTGCGACGTGAAGTGGACGTATTTGTCCGAATGCGTCAACGTATTTTCTGTATACCTTGGTTTTTGTTCCCTCCCTCAACGTGCGACACTAAACCCGTTCCACATTGTGAAAATTTGCTGCTTTTGCATGATGGAGGGGAACACCTTCCATCTTCAGGGTTCGTTTTATAAACAGGAAAATGGGGCGCCGACGGGGAGTCCATTATCGCCTGTACTAGCTGAGGTGTTCACTTGGTATTTCGAACGCCGATTATTTTCCCACACCAGCACGGAGGTCACGCCTGTTGGATATATAGTAGAAACTCGATTATCGGAAGTAATTGTTGCAAGGGGTGGTTCCGATAACGAAAATTTCCGATAATCGAGGTTTTCTTTGTTTATTGATTTTTCTTAGACTGCGAGCATTCTAAGTTGTACTCCTCGAAGAGCAGCTCATGCGCCCGTCAGCTCAATTGCATTTAAACCGCATGAATACAACAAGAGGCCAAATTTTTTGCAGAAAATCTGTCATCAGTGTTTGCTTCAAAGCAGTTCGGCGTGCTTCTTTTGAAGAAACAGTAATCCAAACTGTAGGGAGTCGTATGCACCGTTCATCCAAACTGGAACCTGTAAATCACGTTTACTGTATAATTTCCCTTACAAGTTTTTGTTGGGGTTCTTCGGATTCTAGTAATAAACGTGTAACGTCTCGTTCCGTGCGTTTCCCACACAAACACGAGCAGTTTACGCAATAAACTGAGAAAATGACATAACGAACAAGCGATGTTCGAGTAGCAATTGTTCTGGGACACTGTAGTACTGCTAGCACAACCGACTGCCCTGTAATACTAAAATATAGACTACTACAAAGTAAAGCTAGTTCGCTCAGAGAGCGATTTACAGGACTGTAAAAACAACTGGAGGCCGAAGGTAGCCTATTCGGAAAACTAAACTAGTCCGTTTAAGAAGTAATAGGCTTACAACTTGGACATCGTTCATCATACTGTAAGTCTATTGTTCTCCTCGCCAAATTCCGATAATCGAGGTTCCGATAATCGAGTTTCTACTGTATGTCAACTTGTACAGTATCCGTATATATCTTGTACATTACATAAGCTCTGTAGTGTATTCTGACCCAATAAACGGTATACTCTGCGTTCGAAGTCACAACAGGCTATGGGCCCAGTCACTGTCGCTCTACGCTAATCTCGGAGGGCCAGTAAGGCACGAAGTCGACCAGCTATCACTAGCTGCAGTGTTAACCGTAAGTACTCTTGAATATTGTTGGTCAAAGGGCAAAGCAGTCGCGCCACGATGGCTACGGTTAAAATTGTTCCTCTCGGGAAGGACAATTAGGACTCGCGGAAAATGCAGGCTAAAGCGTATCTTATCAAGTCCGGCTCGTGGAAGCATGTTAACGGAGCACTTCCAAAGCCAAAAGAAGACGATGACGCTGTCAATGCTTGGATGGAGGGCGATGCCGCCGCGCAGTCGGACTTAATCCTTATTGTCTGTCCTACGCAGTTGCAATCGCTGAGCACGTGCGAAACGTCGCATGATATGTGGAAGAAGTTGGAATCTATCCATCTCTCAAAGGGTCCCGCTCGGAAGACTCAAATGTTGAAGACGCTCCTCACCAGTAGGATAAAGGAAGGTGACGACATTAAGGATCATCTGACGAACTTCTTTAATTGCGTTGACAAGCTAAAGGAGATGGGCTCAGTCATCGATGATGACTTACTGTCCATCATGATGCTGCTCATGTTACCCCCCAATTACGACTCCTTTAGGCAAGCGATGGAAACTCGAGATGATCTTCCAAGGCCTGATGCACTAAAGATTAAAATTTTGGAATCTGCGGAGTCTCGGAAGTTGACAGTTGAAAGATCGGATGGATCTGATGCGCTGCTTATCGAGCGGTCTCCAGCAAAAGAAGGAAATTTAGCTTGCAGAGGCCGGTACACTGAAGGTAAGCTCGGGAAGTCTAAGAAAATTGGGCCCTGCTATGTATGCGGAAGAGCAGGACACAAAGCGAATCGTTGTCCTGACAGGAAGACGCGCTTCATGTCGTCCGCGTCTGCAGTTGAGGCGAGGTCATTGCTGTTGACTGATGGCGCGCGAGCAGCAAGCGTCGACTCAGGCATGTTGAAAAACGCTTGGTGTGTTGACAGCGGATGCACATCGCACAGGTGCTCGACGCGAGAAGCGTTTGAATTCCTAACGGAATCAGAAGTCAAATGGTTGAATCTGGCTGATAAGAGCTCGGTCGCGTTAAAATACAGGTCAATGGCGGGCAAAATCGTAGGGATCTGAACTTGCAGAAAACCCTTCTGGTTCCAAGTTTGCGTACAAATTTGATCTCTGTGAGAAAAGCCACAGACAGTGGTCATACCGTTGTCTTCACAAGGAGAAATGCTTATATTCTCGATGAAAAGGGAGAAAGTGTCGTCAGTGCTGACCGGCGAGAAAGCTGTTATTATGTCCGTCAAACGTTTGAAGAAGCTCGAGCTATTGCTCCAACGACGACAGGGTTAAAATTGCAAATATGGCATGAAAAATTCGGTCACTTGCATGAGTCAGCACTTAAGGGAGCGCTACGCTCTATCGGAATAAAAATTCCGAACAATGAACGGCTAGGAGCCTGTGCCGTTTATATTGCTGGAAAAATGACCCAAGCGCCGTTTCCTAAGGAGCAGACCGCGCGAACTAAAAAGCCACTTGAAGTTTTATACTCTGATGTCTGTGGGCCTATGAACACGCGATCATTAGGTGGATCGTTATACTTTGCTACATTCATTGACGATCATACGCGCTGGTGTGAAGTGCGATTTTTATGAGAGAAAAGTGACATGATGGTACTTACGGCTTTTTCCTGTTTTTGGTTGTCGGTGCGAGTTAAAAGTGAAAACAGTTTAATCGTACACGCACACTAAAACGGAGCTTTCGGGACTGACCTTGTCCCGTCGTCAGCGTGATGTTAAGGCCATTAACATCACGCTGACGACGGGACAAGGTCAGTCCCGAAAGCTCCGTTTTAGTGTTCGTATACGATTAAACTGTTTTCACTTTTAACTCGCACCGACAACCAAAAACAGGAAAAAGCCGTAAATACCATCATGAAATTTAATTCCTGTTACCATAGAAGTTCAATGTTCAAACAGAAAAGTGACTTGTTTAATGCCTTCTGTGAAGTTAAAGCGCTGTTGGAAAGGCGCAGTGGCTGCAAACTGCTAAACCTTCAATCTGACAATGGAGGAGAGTACTGCAGCACTCAAATGGAACTGTACCTTACAGAAAATGGCATCACGCATAGGCTGTCTGTGCCTACAACTCCTCAACAAAACGGAGTCGATGAGCGCAAGAACAGAACATTGGTAGAGATGGCTCGGTGCATGATAATACAGTCAAAGGATCCAATATCATTTTGGGCAGAAGCTATCAGCACAGCCAACCATATTAGAAATAGGTGTCCTTCTCGGAGCCTAAATGGCAAGTCACCATTTGAATTCTGGTTTGGGAGAAAACCTCGTATAGGTTACTTCCGCACATTTGGGATCAAGGGCTTCGTACTGAACAAAAGGCCTGAAAAAGGAAGGTTTAATCCCAGAGGAATACCATGTACTTTCGTTGGGTATTCCGAAGTTTCCAAAGGCTTTCGAGTTGTTTTGGATTGGGAACGTCACGTAAGCGTTACCAGGGGTTTGAAGTGTGTTGACAACTTTGAAGAAACCGAAACAGTTGGAGAATTCCTTACAGCAGAAACACTCACAGATTGTACCCATCATGGTGACCCTCAGGATGAGGATAAACTACAAAACGGTATCGACATACTAGTGACTATGAATGGACAAATGAGCGTGGGTCTGCCTGCTGGGCCAGTGACAGTACCTGACGAAGAAGCTCAACGAGATCCGCAAGTTCGATGCCGCGGACGTCCCAGGTTAATCCGCACAAGAAAAAGGGGGAGACCGCGCAAGCAGTATCATTTTCGGGGGACTTCAGCTGAATGTCCAAGTGATGAGACGAAAGAAGAGCCAGTTGAATGTATGGAGGAAAATAAAACTGTCGAACGGAACGTCGAAGCTGTTGCCATTGCTGAAATTCCAGTAGCAGAGGCAATGGAAAGTCCTGATGCCAGAGAATGGTATGATGCGATCAAAATGGAAATCTTATCCCTTATCGAAAATAACTCATGGTTTATCGTGGAAAGACCTTCAGATCGGCAGATCGTTGGAAGCCGATTAGTTCTGTGCAACAAATTTAAGTCTGACGGGGGTTTAGAACGCCGTAAAGCTAGGCTGGTCGCCAAAGGTTACACCCAACAACGTGGCACCGATTTCAAGGAGACATTTGCTCCTGTTGTACGTCTCAATTCAATACGTACACTGATGGCTTTAACTGTTGAGAAAGGTTTAACAGTTCATCAACTTGATGTTGCTACTGCCTTTCTAAACGGTGACTTGGAAGAAGAAATTTTCATGCAACTGCCTGATTTGCTTGAAAAGACGTTGGAGGAAATTGTACAAGAAAATGTGCTGTCCAGCCAAAAATTCTAAGCACGGCTCGTGAATGGTTGCAGCAATTGCGGAAATTGAAGTACCCTGTTTGCAAGTTGCGGAAAGCGATTTATGGTCTTAAACAAGCTGGCCGTCAATGGTACAAGAAGTTAGACGAGAAGCTGCGTTATCTTGGAATGAAACCATTGGAATCAGACCCCTGTGTCTATTCGGTACCAGGGACAGATGGAGCTTTGAAGCTCGTTGCAATTTATGTCGACGACACTTTTGTGCTGTCGAACGACATCAAATGGGTAAAGGATGTTAAGACTGAACTGGCGAAGACATTTAAGGTCCGTGATCTGGGACCCATCAGCTATGGTCTTGCGATTCAGTTCAAACAAGATGAGAAAAAAGGGACAACTTCAATGTCCCAACGCTTGTACGTGTTGAACCTTCTAAAGCGTTTTGGCATGCAGAATTGCAAGCCAGCCACTACTCCGCTTGCACCCAACTTGAAGCTAAGCCACTTACTGTTAGCAAGGAAGAAATGCTCAGGTTTCCCTACCAGATGTTAATTGGAAGTCTAATGTACTTGGCGGTAGCTACGAGGCCTGACATTGCATACGCTGTCAGTTCACTTAGTCAATTCAACACTAACTGCGCTGAAGAACACTGGAAAGCTGCTAAGAGAATACTATGATCTCTCAAGGGCACTTCAAATTTTGGACTTGTATACATCCGATCAGGAAAGCCACCAAAGGCTTATGCTGATGCCGATTGGGGCGCTTGTCCAATTGACAGAAGATCCTATACGGGATTTCTTTTCAAATACGGAGATGCCGCAGTGAGCTGGGAAGCTAGAAAACAGCGTACTGTGGCGCTAAGCAGCACCGAAGCTGAATACATGAGTTTAGCAGAGGCTGTTAAAGAGACTCTATGGATGAGGGCTTTTCTCCGAGAAATTGATGAGTCACTTGTTGATGCAATCGATGTGTACAATGATAACTTTGGTGCTCAAGAGCTCGCTCGGAATTCAGTATTCCATGCCACGACCAAGCATATTGACATCAAATACCACTTTCTACGTGAGGCGTTGTCGAGGGGATTCGTCAACGTAATATATTTGCCTACTGAGCAGATGCCGGCCGATATCTTGACCAAAGGACTTTATTCTCCTAAGCATAACCTCTGTGCAGAGCAACTTGGGTTGAAGGCCACGCAAGAGACCTAATACACATTGATTGTGGGGGAGTGTTGGTATATATCAACTCGTACAGTATCCGTATATATCTTGTACATGACATAAGCTCTGTACTGTATTCTGACCCAATAAACTGTATACTGTAAAACCCCGCAAATTCGCGCTTCGGAATTCGCGGCTTCACAAATTCGCGGATTTTTTCTGCTCCTGTTTATCGTAAGCTTAAGCGCTAACAAGTCACTTGTGTTTGTGAAGCTTAATTTCACTTCTCTTACTGTAAGTGTGTGAGTGATAGGAACTAGGTCTCCCGCTTTCTGTGAACCCTTAGATGAACTCCGAACGCCCTGCATCTTCTAAGGCTTCTCGCAAGGAAGTTAAAAGGCCTAAAGCTACTATGACAATCCAGCAGAAGGTGGAATTGTTGGGTATGGTTCGTGAAAAGAAGAATTTCGCGGCTGTAGCCCGCCATTATGGCATCAACGAGAGCACCGTACGCTACATCCAGAAGAACGAAGCGCAGATTAGGAGTAGCGCTTCATTAAGTTTCCGTGAAGCTGCTAAAAATGTATCCAGGGTCAGGAATAAATACATCGTTAGGATGGAATCAGCGTTGGCACTGTGGATCAAAGATTGCATGAAAAAATGCATCCCTCTAGATGGTAACATTATCAGAGAAAAGGCACGGGGTTTGTACAAGCAGTTTTCAACGAATGAAGGTGCAGAACCGCAGCCGGCAACATCAAGGCACATTGAAGATTTTACTGCCAGTAGAGGATGGTTCGACCGTTTTCGAAAGCGATTCAACCTGGGGTCAGTATCGCTGTATGGACAGGCAGCATCTGCTG
>KN538403.1:710672-726095 GCA_000797535.1 Trichuris suis | reverse complement strand
GCTAATTATGGTGTACAAGCCCCGGAAATGCTCCTAGCATTAGCAGGAACGTTTACATAAAGGAAACAGCGGCTGTTCGGTGAGAAGAACGTGTTCTGTTTGCACTTTGCCGTGTTTACGCCAGTACGTTGTTTACTTACGGTATGACAAAGCTGCGTTTCGTTGTTTGTCTCTCTGGATTACTGAATGTTTGCGGGCAGACTTGGAACAAGACCCCAGAAGTTTATTTCCGGAAATCGTTTCGGCGTAAGGTTGTTCTGATTGGTCACTTTCGCGGGTGCTGATTGGTTAATGTGGTGGAGGGGAGCAGTTGGCTTCCGAAGTCTGAATGCACGAATAGCATGCAACTTTCTCTTAAGCAGCAGGCACAATACCTGACCCGAGGACCATACCTTCCTATCTACTTCAATACGATGGACCAGGTGGGGCATGTGCCCCTCTCAGCTCAAAAGTGACCCCCAAGCGCCTCAGCCATTTGTGCCCCCCCCCCGGATTTCAAAAACGTTCCCCCGTGGGGCACCTGCCCCTCCGTCAGAATCACTGAGCTACGTGAGGGCAGCTAGCTGATGAGTCACTGGAAGACTTGCTACGAGCGTTGAAAGCGCCGAGTGCAGCTTCAAGGCTGTGTCCGCGTCGCAGTATCAAGACGAAATGGTGGGTGATGCCCTCGTGTCAGGACTGCAGTCACAAACTAATCGGTCACAGACTTTTGGAGAGCAAAGCTTGCGAGCTGGCGTCATTGCTAGACATTGCGCAAGTCCTCGATTCTGCACAAAAGAGTTTTGAAACGTATCTCCTGTCGCCTCTTGCTTCTATTGCCGCTGATGACCGCCGAGAGCTCGACAATGCGGGAGCCCCAGAGAGCGTTTCTCAGCCTTTTGCCCGCCATCGCCCCCTTAGATGTTTTCATCGCCCCCCTAGACGCCGTCATCACCCCCTATTCTGATCTGTCAATTTCGAACGCGCTCATTGGCTGGACCAGTGGACGGGAGGGGGTAGTCAGCTTGAAAACTGTGAATGCACGCATAGTAGCAATGCAGCTTTATTTTAAAGCACCTCTTAAAGGAAGCCTTGGAAACGTGGCCTGCGAAACATTATGCACCGTGGGATGTACCAAAAGGCTACTGTCCACTGGTGACAGTCGCTTGATAAAATATACGGTTGGAGAGCAGTGGAAACCAATCGCACGGAAAGGAAGCCCTAAGGAAACGTGACAGCATGAGAATTAAAGCGCCTCCGAAAGGAAAACTTCGAAACATGGCTAAATATAATGCACGTTGGCCTGAACCAAAGGAGTGTTATCCGTTGGCGGCAGTCATAAGTCAGCCATCAGACTCCATTAGTACGAATCACGTATGCGCCGAACTGTAGTGCTCTGCAATGCAGGGATTAGCGGTAGCGGTTACACGGAAACCGCAATTACAATTCCGTCCAGGCAACTGTGCGCTGCCATTGAACTGCATCGCATACACGCATCATATTTTGCGTTACATACATTCTGCATTGCACACATTGTATATGTTTTGCACTGCACCGCATACACGCCTCACATTTTTGGTGTAAACTTTGCGTTTGCGATATTTGTCAGAATCGTAATGCCGTTCACAAGAGGGCGGTCGCGAGTGATGAACGTGGTAACATTTAGCAAGTTTTATCCAGAACCACAACATTCCCATCTTTTCTGCATCCCTGCCTGGAGTACCTCCACCTAGCGCGCTGGCCATTCAGACCCCATCGGATGGTCATTTCCTTTGCGCAACAGCAGATACTGACGCAGTAGATGATGCCGTTGTCCTGGAGGAAAGACAGCTTGGCGGGTTCATCACTGACTCCGCGAAGCACGCTAGAAATGGGCATGGCAATCTCCAAGTGAAAGCGCAATGTTGAAATGACACGTACGGACGGCCCTACCTTGACACCTTGAAAAGGGGAGCTGAATGTGAGCTTGCATAGGCTGAGGGTGCTTAGCGTGCGCGTGGAACAGGCAGAAAGATCAAAAGGGGTACTTCAGCGAGGTGTTGTGACTCGTCCATCTGAAGGGAACGCTTACCCTAAGAGGCTTTCTAATAGAGATTCGCATCTCCATAATTGGTCTGGTCTTTTGTCTCGCCTGTCCGCGTGCATCGCATACCTTAACTGGCTTGGTAATACGACTATTCGCTAATCTCTGCGAAGACACGGCAAGCGTCGTCCAATGGGAAGCCACGTTAAAGCGAAACCATAGAAACCTGCATTTTTCACTGTTTTTGCCAAGTATCAGTGATGAGCCGTTAACAGGACAGATCCCAACTTTTCTTCCAGCACCGCCGCATCAGTGATAAGCCGACGATGAGCCACTCGCCAAGAGCGTCATTCAGGATAAGTCTCGCTATCGCACCTCAGAGACCTCATCCTAACAGATAGCCTTCAGGCGGCTCCTTTCACTGCCTTGAAGACCGTTTGTCTGCAAGGCTTAGTGGAGAACAGGGAGTACCGTGTTCAGCAGGTACTGGCGGAAGAAGTCCTCACCAGCCCCATATCGTTCGTATTTCTGCGATGGCTGGAGCAGCTACTGGCGCCTTCGCCGATGGCCCAGGAAGACCCTACACCTTACGGCCGTTTTTTCACTCGTTTGCGGCATCAGTTGCAAGTAGCGCTTTCCCCTGCAGCGACAGAGCAGTAGAAGACCGCGCTCTACTCGAGACCGGCTAATAAGCCTATAATCAGCTTCGCCCACAGCAACTTCCTGCGCCACTCATGTGGCCTACAATACGGCCTCTCCACTGAACAGAACCCATACTGAAGCAGTTAACTCTCCGTGTCGACAATAATGCTCAGCGTTCTGGCTTCCGGTCTTCCCTAGACTGCCGTAGGCAGCAGTGACGCTCCCTTTCACTAATAAGCAGACGTGATCAGGAGGGCACACCCTCTTTCTTCTATAGGCGCTGGTTCCCGCGCGCACAAATGCGCGCTGCCATGTAACAGGCCAGTAAAGGACGGCAACGCACGACGCTAACGGTCGTCGCTGTAAGAAGAAGCCGTTGCATTTACGTCTCGGACCGTTACTCAGGAAGATGACTCCTGGTGGACACTGTTACCGGAAAACAGAAGCAAAGTAAATGTGACTATCGGCCTAAGCTAACTATCCCAACCTTTCAAGCGATCAGCGGTTCGCCAGTGGCAGTTTGCAGTTCTGAGACTCTCATCACCCACCTCGTTGACATAAGTACCACTGACTTGAACATTTAGGATGGCTGAGGTTGACACAGCCGTCACAGGTGTGAATTTCATTTACCATCATCGCCTGGTGGTCGGCCTTGTCATTCACCGAATTTTCTCTTTAAATAAAGCTGGCCAAGTTCCGACTCGTAGTGTGACAAGCGCTTCAGCGAGGCAAGACACGTTTGACCAACTTTTAGGGCCCTTTGTAGAGGTGCAGAGACGGTATGAGCCAGATAACGCAGTGAGGTGAAACAAATTGGCACATAATCGAACATGTCGTTGAAAACGTGGGATGGCCTATTCATAACAAGCCCTGTCGCCTAGCACCAGGTCGTTTGCGAAGTAACAGTTCGACAGCCTACTCTGCCGAGGTAACGTTATACCTTTGAGCAGTATCTGGTCGTCACCACTACATGTTATACTTAAGTAATAAGTGGGGCGGTGGCAGCCCCGCGGCGATTTCCGCCATCTCGATCGTGGTACTCAGCCGGGACGTTATCCACTCCCCCATATCTCAGACTTCAACAACAATCTCCACAGAAAAACAATTTTTTCGAAGATTGATCTGGCAAGTGCATATTACCAGATTCCAGTGTGGCCACAAGAGGTGCCGAAGGCGGCAGTAACCACAGCGTTCAGTCTTTATGAGTTTGTAATAATGCCATTTGGCCTGCGGAATGCGTCGCAGACATTCCAGCGCTTTATCGACCAAGTGGTCTAAGGTTCAGGAGACTGCTTCGCCTATGTCGATGATATCCTATTGAACCTGGACACCACCTTCTGCAACCACTGTTTGGCAGACTGGCCAAGCACACTATTAAAGTGAATCCAGGAAAGTGTGATTGGGGACCCATCACTTGTTTTCTTGGGCCATCTTATCGGCCGCAATGTCATCTGACCATCACCTGAGAAAGTTGGTGCCGTTCAGCGGTATCCGCTTCCCAGCAAAGTCAAACAGATGCGCCAGTTCTTCGACATGGTGAACTTCTCGAATCGTTTTAGCCCTCAGTTAGCCGTTACGCTCCGTCCGTTGGATGAAATCGTCGTAAGTGCGGTGAATAAGATCGTATGGTCTCCAGCCGCTATGAAGGCCTTTAATGAAGCGAAATCCGCCTAGGCTAACGCCACACTTCTGCAACATCCAGACCTGACAGCACATTTAGCCTTGACGGCTGACTCGTCTGGTCATGCGATCAGGGCAGTGTTGGAGCAATTCGTCAAATCAAAGTGGCGGCCGCTGGCGTTATTTTCCAAATTGTTGCAGGACGGTCAGGCACGCCATAACACTTTTGGCAGAGAGCTGCTGGCGGTATCTGCAGCGGCGAAGCATTTCTGACCCTCTGTCGAAGGTTGGGAGGTTGTCATATACACTGATCACAAGCCTTTAGCGTGAGCACATAAAAATGGTTCTGAAAGCTTGAACGACCAGGAGATTCGCTAGCTTGAATTTATTACATCCATGTATTTACTAATGCAACATATTAGTGGCTGAAGCAATATGGTGGCAGAGGGCCTGTCCGGTCAGGTCTACGCCATGGAAGAATGAGCACCTACACCGTCGCAGCCACAGAGATTGTCATCGCTCAAAGCACCGACGCAGAGCTGCAGTGGGCCAGGAATAGTACTTCTCTGAAACTGGTCCCAGCACATATCGAAAGATTCCCCGACCTCTATGGATGGATTCCTCGACAGCAGAGCTTCGCATTTATCTTCCGCCACCGCTTAGAAAAACGAATTTTCGTACCGTGTAGAGACTCTCTCACCCATGAGTTAGGGCCACTAAACGCTTAATGTTGGCGCGCTTTGTGCAGCCCGGGATACAACATGATGTAACTCAATGGACGTGCTCTTGCATCCACTGTCAGCGCACCAAGGTCCACAGGAACATCTGTTCAGCTCTCAAGGAATTTCCACTGCCTACCACTGCTTCTGAGCATATCCATGTAGACATCGTTGGTCCCTTTCAATTTTCTGACGGTTTCAGGTGCCTCTTAACCGCCGTCGATAGATTCACTTGTTGGCCGGAAGCGTGGCCTATCCGTGAAGCTTCGATGCAAGCGATAGCGGAGACCTTTCTTGCCAACTGGATAGTACGCTTCAGTGTTCCGTGAGGAATAACGACGGACCTTGGTAGGCAGATTGAGTTACATTTATTTTTGGCCGTGAACAAACTCTTAGGAAGTCAGCACGTTCCAATCTCCACATGCCATCCGTAGGCAATCGATCGATCGAAAATGAAAACCCACCGTCTCGTTACCAGATAGCCAGTCTTTGCAATAGGCTCAGCCATTATGAGCGCACAGAGGCTATTGGAGACCTGAATAGAAGCATTCAAGGTTATTTGTCCAAGATGTTTAATCCTTTCCTAGTCTGGGCTTTAGTCCCGCGTTGGACTGCAATTCCATATCTCTTCCTGCACGAAGATTTCCTCGTCCTCAACCTTCCAGAAAGGGTTGACCTCCTAGTGCCTTCCAATCTGACGGCCAAGGGGGCAGATGCGTCCCCTGCCCCAAAATGGACCCAGTCACCCCCTTGGTGATTTTTGTCCTCTTGGAGCCAAAAATGGCCGCTCCCGGGGACGTATCCGCCTTGGAAATCACTGTACTACGTAGATTGTCTGCGTGGAGATGCCACAACTTTTGGAAAGCCAGTCTGTGTCATACTTCCTTCTGATGCACCAAACTAGGCCCGAAACTGCCTACTTTAATCACGGCTTGTATGCATGAAACTAGAGGTCCTGTGTTTTCCGGGATTGAGAAACATCTATAGTATCTATGAAGTTATATTTGCACAGAAATGTATGGACTTCCCAGTACCTTTCATCCAGTTGTTTCTTCCATCCATCGCATCACTTCAGAACTTTGTTCATAGAAACAGATTGTTTTGTGACGGATGCGTAGCTTTTCATTGGACAAGGTTACGATTTGCCTGTTTTAATAAAAAACCAAGCAGGATTCAAACTTCAGCGCTTTCGAGGCCTCGGGGTCCCCTCGTCAGCGTAAGAGACGAGCTAGTCAACATGGGTTTGTCAATGACAAAGACAAACCTATCTTGACTAAGCGACTAACGAACTGATCGACTTCGGGGAACCTTCCCCTGCCGTTCCCGGCGGGAACGGCAGGGGAAAGACACCTTCACAGATGTTGCTCAATCCATGGAACAATGCCATATTCCAGGTGTTACTTAATCCGTTATGACACTGCGGTTGAGAAGATTAGGTAACCCCTTCGCAGATGTTACTTAATCCGTGGAACAATGCCTTCTCGCAGGTGTTACTTAGTCTGTTCTGACACCGAGGTCGAGAGAGTGAAGTTCCCTGCGCAAGTGTTAACTTAATAGGTGTTTCTCGTCGAACAATGCCTCTTCGCAGGTGTTATTCAATGTGAGCGGTGAATGGGCAGAGAGAGTAACTTAGCATGAAATTCCGGAGATGAGTGTGCCCGCAGTTACTGTCATGCAGGAAATTTCGATAGCTATGAATATTCGGTGGCTGTTCAGTTAAGGATGAGGAGAGCGCAGCAACCCTTCTGCGTGAAAAAGGCAATATGCCCCCCACCAGGGTGTGTTTGGGACGTACATGCCAGGAAACTGGCTAGTCCTTCGTTGTACCTGTGGAAAACTGGTCGTCTGGTACGCTGCTGCCATCGTGAAGCGCCACATCAGGCTTGGGACCGCAGTGATTAAAGGCGAATGGCGCGGGAACCGATTCCTCGCCCGTGAGGGGTACGCTTGCATGGGGGTCAACCACTCGCGCAGCTTCGTGAACCGCGAAAGTGGGGCTCACAAGCAATCCATCGAATCAAGGTGGTCCCAGGCTAAAAGTGGAAACAAGCTCAGGTGCGGCATGCGGCACTCATCGGACCTCGCTGCCACTACACCTCTGCGAATTCGTGTGGAGGAAGAGGTTGGCATCGGGTGACGACCCTTTGGAAAGCTCCTCCAAGACATAGCCAACTTATACCCGCCGCAGTGACCAGTACTTACCCGCTGTTCATGTAATAAATAACTGTACTAATACGGTTGTAATGTACCAAAACTGTAGTAATACCTGTACTTGCTCCTTGATCTGCAGAACAACAAACGAACGTACGCACATTACTGTTCTGTATGGTTAGGTTTAAAAGGTTTGGCGTAGGCACACGTTGCTGACGGTACTATTGCCACCATGAGTGTATGAATAATTGTTCCCTATGGTTGGGTTTAAAAAGTTCGCTTAGGCTTGCGGAGTTCGAAGTACACTTTTCGCAGTGCAACTGGGAAAGAATGACGCAGGCTTGGCGCCGTTAATTCTTCCGTTATTTCTTCAGTGGCTTGCTACCGCTAATCCTTTCATTGCTATCTAACGGGAATGCAGCATTGTGTCTCATACTCCGTTATGCAATCAGAACAATGGGTTCCGGAGCGCGTGGATAATGGCTATTCCCCCTGGGACTGGAGGGCAAAAACCTGATTTCAGTGTACAGAGAACCTACACATTCTGACAGATGTCTGTACTTTTCTCCTCGTCATCCACTTTCAATCAAGGCTGGCATCGTAAAATGTATGGTGGGTACGGCCTCAGCCATTTGCAGCCCTGATGCGCTAAAAGTGGAATTAAACCATATTCGAGAAACACTTCAGGCGAATGATTATCCTTATCGCTTAGTTAATTCCATCATTAGAAGAAAACTGAAGAAAGCAGATTCGTTGACATGGCATTCTCAGTCAGAAGTCAGACTTGCCATCCTGTACTTTGCCGGTTTAGGCGAGAAGATTAGCAATTCAGGAAAAACCTTGAACTCCGATGTTTGGTTCAAACGCTGAAGGAATTGCGGTTGATTCTTAGAAGTAATAAAACAAAAGTTTCTGCGCATCAGTGCCTAGGAGTGCTTCGTGAGACCAGTTTTGAGTGTTCAGCATCTTGCATTGGTAAAACGGATAACATAGTGTGTTACCCGTTTTACCACAGCCCGTAAACACAAATTCCAAGAACAGATAAAATGTTTGAATCAGTATAACAACGCAAAAACACTTTACAAGGGATTCCGATGGCACCTTAAGGTAGTTCACCATCTCTTGATCTGCGTGCTGCAGTGCAAAAACCATTAAAAGCATCTGCTCTTCCTGAACATGCTGCTGAAAGCTCAGGCACTCTAGAACTTCGTGTCCTATGTAGAGAACAGTAGTTTTTCTGAGGAAGGTCAAGGAAGACTTGCACACAAAAAAGAATAGCACGGTCAACCGAGACAATGGTTTACAAGTTTCTGGATTCGGAACGGTAATTAATAACACGGACTGTTGTTCGTCAAGATACGGTACTAACGACCTTCTCGAACATGTGAATGAGTTTTTGGTTTTTAACACTGCAGAATGTGGTCGAAAAAGGGATTGAGCCGGAAACAATGGAGGCGTTACCTGAACCAAGACTGAAGCCGAAAATACAGGACGTCTGATGGAGTGAAAACTAAACGAAGTGTACAATGGAAGACGCAGCGTTTCTGACCAGTCATCAAAGAAGAGGATTAATACGTTGATGTTGTCACTTACACTGAATTGTTTCTTTCTGTAGGTTGACTTAACCTGACCCAAGTGGCTTTCTCGGTATTTATAGTGCTTTCACTGTCTGCTGGGCCTCTGTTTGTGAGCAATGGAAACGGAGCTTGGTTAGGTTTCGAAGGCTCCATGGGTTTTAAATTGGCTTTTCATGTTCAAATAAACGCTTTCCATTCATACGGGAGTAGACCTTCCTGTTTTAAGACTTTAGCTATTCACGCAACATAACGTTTTTCGCTTCCCTCCTATCCAGAGACTCGAATATCCGGATAACTGAGGTTCCATTGTACATGGCATAAAAGGTATAAAATAATCAGTGATATCTTAGCAACTGCCTAGTTCAGCAAAATTCGTCATGCCCTAACGAAGGGAGTCTCAGAATAGGATAATGGCTTTATATTAGCTTTAATTTCTTCTGTGGCAAAATTACGCGGTGGAATAGAAGTTGTGGTGATTACGGTTACTGAATCTGTGTTCAATTGTAATGCACTGCTTAATGCAAGCTAGTTTCATTCTTTGCAGTAACACTTGACTCCTTTCCAACGTCAGAATGAATCAAACTGGCAGGCATTTCTTATCTTCCTCTAGATTGATTTCCAAGTTGACAGTTCCAATATCGAACACTTTATCAGGTCCTCCTGGCGCGCTAATGTACTTATCCGGAATTTTGATCACCCAGCGTCGCTTGCACACCTTAACAAAAGTATGTCTCAACATTGTTGGCGGCTATTACGTATGGAAAAACTCACATGTCTGCTAAGGCAACGGTGATATATCTTCAGCTGTGGTTCAATGGTTCCCATTTCATCGTCTGTTCCATCCAGATGAAAGGAACCGTCGTTACCAGTTTCAGCTTTGGATAACGTATCGTCTTTGATGGTATCTAAAAGTTCAAACTAATTTTCCAACGACCTTTTCTAAGAAGGCCTAATTCCTTGGGTTTTAACCTGACTGATGATAACGCGGACATTTTGCTGGAAAGCTACTATGCTCAGATGTTCCATTAACTCCAAAAGCTCCTCAGTGAACAATAATGGAGCATTTCTTAGTATGAGCCATTTTACTAAGCCAGCATCACAGTACAGCTTACTGATGTCAACTTAACTTTGTTATTAAAGCAGTGGTTCCAGACAGGGTCCACAGGGGTCCTTGGTAGCTCAGAAAGAACGTGAAGGGCCGCTGGGGATTGGGATGAGAGGGAGTTATGAAGGTTTCTGGATGATAAGTGGCTATATACGCACCAGAGGATTTCAGTGGTTTCATATATGTTGTGGACAAGTGAAGTGTCTTTATTCGTTCCTATAGTGTCGTAGCGGAAAACCTGTCAATTATGCTAGACTCCCAGCTTTTTCAAACTTTGTGACAATGCTCCCATCAAATTATTACTAGGTTGTCTTGCGTGTCCCGCTGTTCTTTCCAATTTGAGCACTGGTGAAGCCAAGTTGCAAGAATGATGCTTGAATGTCGTGGACAGAGCCATAGGCGTTGTTGACGTATGCGAATTATGGAGCAGCTCAATCGCTTGCTGCTGTACTACCATTACACCACTGGCTAGACAATGATGGTTCACAGGTACTCAGACAAACGTTGAATACTCGGTAATGCAGGACAATTTTCCCCTTTTGGCAACGACAGGGAACCGTTCGGAAGAAGCTAAAAGCTCTTATTTGCCCCCGCTGCCGGGAAATTTTGTCTTCTCATCACCGGACAATGTGAATAGAAAAACGGGATCTTTCCCAATAACAACAGCGTAGCGAGAGCCCTTGCCGCGATGGGTGGCGCTCGCGTTGCCGAAACTTGCTGTTCGAAACTGAGAGCTGACAGTATCGACACGCTAGGCATGGACAAGGTCATGCTAGCTAACAGGTCAGGATGAGAAGTAGGCCATAGAAAGCAGACCCAAACAAGATCATGGATGAAACCATGAAATAATCCGCCGTAGTCGAGCACGCCATCCTTTGCAGTAAGACAGAGAGCGATCTGACCGTGACAGGAGTTTGCCATGAGCCTGAATTCCGACGTGGAAAAATTAAAGAGGCCTTTAATTAGGTTGGAAAGTAAGTCCAGTCAGTATTTGCAGGTGTCTTTTCAAATCAACGAAGTTTACAATGATCAAAAATCAATCGATCAAGTATTCACCATTACTGTCTATAGCCTTAAGCCATCTATTGGGTACGTCCACAATACCATCCTGATAGAAAAAGGCATAACTGGACCGAAAAAAGATCGATGGTACGCTTTCCACTCCATCGTTGCTTTTACACTTTTTCCTAGCGAAATGCTTTTTGAGAGAACGAAAGAGGTGGCCATCTGAGGGAGTGTGGTGGATGGGACGTTACTAGCAGCGAGTCCTCTCCGCAGTATCACAGAGAACTCAGGATTTATCTCTGATGATGAGATAATCCAGCCGTGCAAACGTCCGAAGCTTTGTGAGGAGTTCTGTAGCGCAGCCGAGTATTCTACCCTTGTTACTTTGCGTATTCTGCGTCAAATCGTGTGGTAACTTTCGGCCAAGCACGTAAACGTAACGAAGCCTGTTCAAACTACGTACTACAGTCGCATGGGGCTCCCCTAATGCGACTGTCGTACGTAGTTTAGATAATGCCATTGTTAACTGGCGTGTTGTTTGTCTGCTATTATTCTCAAGCTCTGCCTGCATTGCGTCTAAATTCAGACATCATGGATGTTCAGACCTCACCTATTCAACACGTCAAGCTCCCCGTTCGAAAATTTCGTGAACCATAGTTCTACTGTGAGCAGACTGAGGACATCCTCACCATATAGGGAGCATATGCAGCGATGGGCTTCGGTTGCTCCAACGCCAGAATGGAACCAATGTCGAACCAGGAAACATAATGCAATGTCGCAGGTGACCCTGCGCGGGCGCGAAGTTCCTTCTACCCGTTAAGAGAATGAGGATAAGGTATCCACTCAACAACATGTCTTATCTACGGCTTTCATATCAGCAACAAAACCAGATCCGTTAATCTTTCTTAACTTTGCTAAACCAAGTTAAGTTAACACCGACAAGGCGCGTACGTTCCAACCTAATACATCCCACACACCAATTCTTCAACTGAGATGAAGGCTTCACAGTCAGTAAGGCATGGCTACCATCATGCTATTTCCCCGGACGTTTCTGTGTTGGCCTGCGGGAACGCTAGGCTCTCCCAACCTTCCAGCCGGTCCGTAGCCGCAGGCCTATCTCTAGCGTTGACTGCGAACAACAGCTCAAACGCAGCTCCTTAGCGAACTCAAACGTAAACTCAGCTCGTGGAAGTTTGTTATGGGGGTCGAGGGTTAACATTACTGGGAAGCTGAAAAGGAGCATCTTGAAGGTGCTGCACCATGCCCACCCGGGAATGGTTTGCATGGAAACCATGGCCAGAGTGAAACTGGGCGGTGGACCACCGACTGTAACAACTGTCAGCAGCTCAGCAGCATAAGGAGTTTGGAACTGGTTGCCGCGCCCTTGGTCCAGGATCCATAACTATTTCGCGGGTCCGTTCCAGGGCAAAATGTATCTACTGGTTAAATGGCTGGAAGTAGAATCCGTGTTGTCAACGGATTCCAAGCAAGTGATCTATTCTTTAGCGCGTTTGCTCGCCTACCATGGGCTCCCATATGTCTTGGTCTCAGACAAGGGAGCTCTCCGTTGACTCAAAACAGTTCCTCACGTTTTGCTTGGTTAAAAAGCTAAGATTTCTGAGGATTGTATCACCCAACTTCTAACGGCCAGGTAGAAAACCGGTCCACATGATGAAGTTGTGATCATGGTGCCTGATAAATGGGGAATAGCGGTGAGTCGCTTTTTGCTAAACTACAGCCTTATCGTCCAACCAGCGAACGGAGAAATCTTGCTGCCACGGCATCTGAATTCCTTACTGGATAATTTGCACCTGGATTTGCGGACGTCCGCGGTGAAGGCGCAGGAAGAGGATGCCATAAATTTAGCAAGAAGGGACAATTAGAAGGCTCGAAGTTTCAGGGTGAGCGATCGCGTTGAGCTCGGGATTTTCAGTCATGTTCGTCAGCCAAATGCACGGCCGGATGATACAGGAGGTCATTCCCCGTGGTCGTACTGGGTCGAGCTGCCTCATCAAGACCTCTGTTGGCGTCGGTCAGTTTGCGGTCCAGGGGAAATGGAGAAGCAACAGGAGGTGCCGATGGCGTGACAAGGACCGTAGGCACGGTACCGGCTCCGGAGGCAGTCAGCATGGACATTCCTTATAAGGAACCGGAACTTGAGTTGCAGGAACTTTTAGCGAAGACAAGGAATCCGAGGTTCCCTGCTCTCTTCCAAAGCAGCCTCGCCGGGAGTAGCAACGGCCAGCCTTGCAATTGCGGAATCGTCATTCGCGGGGATATTTGAAAGATTGCATCGTCTATGGCAGTGATTCTCATGGTGGGGCACGTGCCCCCCGGGGGGCGCTTGAGGGACACTTTTAAATTAAGGGGGCGCATACCCCCTGGGCCATCGTATTGAAGCACATAGGAAAGTATGGTCCGCGGGTCAGGTATTGTGCGTACTGCGTAAGATATGGTGGCAGTCATTTGGCTGAAAGTCGTTTAGCCGACAAGTCGTTTGGCCGACAGGTCGCTTGGCCAACAGGTCGTATGGCCGACAGGTCGTTTGGCCGATTGGCTTGTTTGGGTGACGGGGCGTTTGACCAAGAGGTCGTTTGGCCGACACGTCGTTTTCTTTGAGCGGATAAAATTGCAGAATGAGTGAAAAGAACAATTATCGAAAATTTCGAATGCGTTGGAACCCTGGATAGGTCGAACTCCCGAGCGGATGAAAAGACGGATGAAAATCGCACTGTCATTGCCTTCCCTCCTGTGTGCATAATATATGCTGCGTTCGGCTATTCTCTTGCCATGCAATAGGAAAATTTCTGTAGATGTGGTCGTATGACTTGAAGTACAGCTTATCTGCGTACCGTTACAAAATCACGCGCATTCCTATCCCGTTCTTCGTGAGTCACATGGATGATTCCTTTGTTCAACTTGTTTATGGAGTTCACGCTAAGTATCCGATAATCACTTAATAATTGCCTCGGTTACTAGATCGAGTGTTTTTGTAACGCAAAGTCTGTATTCAAGTAACCCTTGTTTTATTTAAATAATGGATTCAAGGACAAAGAGTAATCAAGATAGCAATTCGGATTTGCCAGAAAGAGCAACTCAGTACATCCAGCTGCTGTCACTTCTGAGCGATATAGTAGCGCAAGACGTTAATGATGGCGTGATGATACGCAGATGCATGGGCATGAAGTTAAGAGAAGCGTAAAGCAGTCACAATGCCTTCGTCATTCGTTTCGGTTCAATTAAGTGTGTGGAAATTGCACCGTTGTCGTGAGAACTCTTACTATGCAAGTCACTATGACTGTTCTGTTTTATTACTTGAATACAGGATGTTCTTTCTTAATACCGGATGTCTTTTAACGGGTTCAGAATTTTCCTGTTGACCTTCCAGTTATGGTTTTCCCTTCGTAGTAGATGTCTGCGATTGAACTTCAAAACGCTCTATCAGCGAAGGGACGATCAAATTGGCAGAGAAAGTACAGAAAATAATGCTACTGTACGTTCCTGAAGCGATCCCGTTCCGTCGTCAGCGATGCTAGAGAGCTAAGTTATTCGCTGGTAGTTATTCGCTTGCAGTTTAGTTACAGACATCTACTACAACGGAAAACCCATGACTGGAGATCAACGTGAAAATTCTGAAATCCGTTAAAAGACATCCGGTATTCTGAAAAAACATCCTCTATTCAAGTAATAAGACAGACCAATTGTAATGACTTGCATAGTAAAAGTTCTCTCGACAACGGTGCAATTTGCACACGCTTAATTGAACCAAAATGAACGATGATGGCGTTGTGACTGCTTTAGGCTTCTCTTAACTTCATGCCCATGCATCTGCGTATCATCGAGCATCATTAACGTCTTGCGTAGTATATCGCTCGAAAGTGACAGCAGCTGGATGCACTTAGTTGCTCTTTCTGACAAATCCGAATTACTATCTTGATTACTCTTTTTCCTTGATTCCATTATTTAAATAAAACGAGGGTTACTTGAATACAAACTTTCCGTTACAAGAACACTCGATCTACGTAGCGTGGACTCCATAAATAAGTTGAACAAAGGAATCATTTATGTGATTCACGAAGAATGGGATAGGAATGCGCGTGATTTTAAAACGGTACGCAGATAAGCTGTACTTCAAGTCATACGACTACATCTACAGAAATTTTCCTATTGCATGGCAAGAGAATAGCCGAACGCAGCATACATTATGCACGCAGGAGGGAAGGCAATGACAATGTGATTTTTATCCACTCGGGAGTTCGACCCATTCAGGGTTCCAACGCATTCGAAATTTTCGATAATTGTTCTTTTCAGTCATTCTGCATTTTTATCCGCTCAAGGAAAACGACCTGTCGGCCAAATGACTGTAACCCCGTAAGATAAAGTTACATGCCCGCTATGCCTGCATTCAGACTTTGGAAGCGGACTCCCCCTGCTCCACCACTTCAGCGAATTGGCGCTCGGAAGTTGACCAGTCAGAATAACTTTGTACGGAACGGTTTCGGCAAATACAGGTAGTTCTCGTATAACGCGAGAGTTTGGTCACTTGAAAATCCTGAAAAGCCTCGCGTTATATGAAATCGCGTTATAGGAGACACGTAAAAT
>KN538403.1:665337-678361 GCA_000797535.1 Trichuris suis | reverse complement strand
GACATCTGGGAAACCGACAGGCAAGGTTCGCAATTTGCAATAAATTAAGCGTTTGGCCTGCTCCCATTTTTACAGATTTCTCATCCTCATCCTTTAGTTGAACCGCCGTATCTTAAATATAAGCCACGTTTGCCGCCAATCGCTGGTAAGGGGCAAGTTCTGCCACGCTGATGGTCGCATGACTGACTAGCCTGCAACTCGCAGCAGGAGCGCAGCATCGAAAGACAGTCACAGCGGGTGTCGCTAGGCTTAGCAAAAGCGAAACGGGCGCAGCTAGAAGCGAAGGTGCATTGTCTCCGAAACCATCGTAAGTTGAATTCATCGTAAGTCTAGCCATCGTAAGTCGGGGACCCCCTGTACTCTTCTTTCGGCGGCGGCGAACTGGCGGCGGTCAATCGTCCTGCACCCCGCTACGAAGGGCTAATTACGGCGAAGAAGTCCTTTAAACAATCCTACAGTTACTCATGACCTTTTTAGGAACGCAACAGAGGCACCGCGATGTCCAGAAAGCGTTTCTTCTAAATTTTGCTGTTTGCGGGGTTACTGTATGTTTACTGCAGCAATCTTGTTTATTGAGGCGTTTGTGATCCTGCCTTTCGCTGCGGATTACTATATGTTTGCGGGGCTATAGGAAAAAGACCCAAGCTCTCTTTGGACGCTGGCTGAAGGTAAAATATAAAAATGGGTACAAGCGTTCTCACTGCAGCCGATTATTCCAGATTTGTATTCTCTTCTATGGGCTGTCGTCAGATAGTTACTCGTTGCCTTTCCGTCACCCTATTTGGCTGAAAGAGGATTTAACGTGGTCACTGATCTTTTGGGAAAAACCGAAACAGGCTACAAATAATGGAACGTGGGGACTTGCGGTTGCGGTTTACTAGCATGCAGCCAAATGTGGACAAATTAGTTTCATTGCGACAAAGTTAGCCCTCCCATTAATTACCGCCACATTCGTTTAGAAATAAAGTTTCGAGTTATCGGTGGTTCTTTTCCATTTCTGCGGTTCTTTGTGAGCGCGCAAAGCACTCGTAAGGCCGTAAAAGCAGACAAGAATGGACGCGAGCCATCTGCTGGGGGGTACCTCAATTCGCTCATGTCAGACGAAGGAGCGGAACAGTTATGCCGGGGGAATACCAGCGAGAAGAAGTACGGGGCGCTGGTGAAATCAGAGCATTGTAGGGGGTGCTGGCGCGGAAAAGGTTGAGAAACTATGCTGTCTAGGGTGAAGTAAACGTATAGTCAGTGATGAAAAGGCGAAGGGCAAAGGTTCACTGTTGTGCATTAACGTGGAGCTTACGTCAACTCGAGACGTTTGTCAACATGAAACATGCGTCAAAATGAAAAACTTCCTCACTGATTCTTAATTAGAATTTTGTATCGCATGTTTTGAGTTGGAGGAAAGCCAATGACATTATTTTACCTGCGCCTACAGTGGTTACCGTATGGTGACTCACACGGAGGACGCCAGTGTTTAGCCCAATGGTTTATATGATTCTTGCGGAACGATGCTGAATACGGGATGGCGTTTAACAGGAGTGCGTATTTTCATGATGTTCTTCATTCACGGGATTTTCTTGTTGTTGTAGTTGATGTCTGTAATTAAACTACACAAATGCCTTACCAACGAGTGGATGAACAAACTGTTAGAGAAAGTCCAGGAAAAGTTTTCGTACGTTTCGGAACTGCTCTTGTTCTGTCTTCAGCGAACTTACGGAGTTGGACGTCTGAGGAGGAGGCATCATAACGATAGTGAAGAACCACGAGCTCCTTATCATCGCTGATGACGGAACAAAAGCACTTCCGATACGTGCGAAAATTTATCATCTGCTTTCTCTAACTTTTGCTCATCCATTCGCTGGTAGGGCATTGGTGTATCTTAATTACAGACATCAACGACAAGGGGAAAGAGCTGTGACGGAAGAACATCACGAAAATTGTAGGACGATGTTCAGTTCGTTTCTAGATGACGTGTTTTCGTTTTATATATTTTATTTTTGGGGCAACATCGTTTCAGTGCCATTATTCCAGGAATCGTTTCAATTCAGTTTTTTTCCCATGGAAAATACTGATGTCGGAAGTTTTATGGTCCAAGGGTTGTGGCAGTATATTGCAGTTAAGCTAGAAGATTTAGAGGTAACGGTTTGCATGATTTCACTGGTTACAAGTTCCTTTTTCCAGTACGAATTGAACGAAAAGAATCATGATCTTCGCCGCTTGCAAGCTCAGCGAAATGAATTGAACGCCAAAGTTCGCTTGTTGAAGGAAGAGATCAGTATGCTTCACGAGCAGGGGTCATATGTTGGTGAAGTTATTCGTGTAATGGATAAAAAGAAAGTGCTTGTAAAGGTAATTTATAACCACTTTTCAAAAATAACTTTTCTACTAGCTTGAAATTCACTTTCCATTTGACTGAACGAAGTTTCAAATGTCAGGTTCATCCAGAGGGAAAGTATGTTGTGGACATTGACAAAAATGTTGATATTACTCAGATAACACCAAACGCGCGCGTCGCATTAAGAGCTGACAGCTATGTGTTGCATAAAATTCTGCCGAGCAAGGTGCAGTTTTTCTGTGCCTAATATTTTGTTTGGAGTATTTTTGTTTAGGTTGATCCTTTGGTGAGTCTTATGATGGTTGAAAAAGTACCTGACTCTACGTATGAGATGATTGGGGGTTTGGACAGGCAAATCAAAGAAATAAAGGAGGTCATTGAACTTCCTGTGAAACATCCTGAACTGTTTGAGGCCCTTGGAATAGCACAGCCAAAGGTCTGTTTTGTGTTTGTTGAGTAAGCCACAGACTGATGTTGCCTTTCAGGGAGTTCTTCTGTATGGTCCACCTGGAACTGGTAAGACATTATTGGCCAGGGCGGTTTCTCATCACACGGAATGTACTTTCATTCGAGTTAGTGGTTCAGAGCTTGTGCAGAAGTTTATTGGTGAAGGTGCACGAATGGTGCGCGAACTGTTCGTTATGGCTAGGTACTAGGAAATGTATGCGATTCTAGATCTTGTTCGGCTTAATATTTCAGAGAGCATTCTCCATCCATTATTTTCATGGATGAAATTGATTCTATCGGTTCTTCGCGAATCGAGTCGAACACAGGAAGTATGGAAAATGGAGTTGCTATATCATGCTTTCTCAACCTTTTGCCCGCCAGCACCCCCTACGTCCTCTCCTGCTGATATTCCTCGGTGGATCTGCAGAGTGTAGTTTCTTCAGGGCTTTCTCCGGGGCATAGTTTCTCACCCCTTTACCCACCACTGTCCATCTACATTCTCTCCTGCTGATATTCCCAGGGAAGCTCTCAAGCGCTCATTTTCCCTCTGTATTTGGCTGAGCTTCCACTGTGGTTATTTTTCTGCCAAGAATTAGAAGAACGTAAGTTGAAGATGGAACGCTTCATAACGGGTCCCAGTTTCTTTGCAAGCAGACACGGCTTTTTATTCCCGTTCAACGACGACAATGATAGACAATGATAGAGGGACTATCGAAGCTTTCGGAACTCAACTGGTTCCGCCGTCAGCGATAAGGCACAGGCCTGTGCCCTATCGCTGANGACGGAACCAGTTGAGTTCCGAAAGCTTCGATAGCCTCTATCATTGTCATCGTTGAACGGGAATAAAAAGCCGTGTTTGCTTGCAAAGAACGTACATTTTGCCTTCCTCAGTCTTTAGCTTACCCGCGTTCTTCCTTGTCCCCTGAAAGCTACTATTCGTGCCATCTAAAATCACTGGAGGAACCTGCCCTAACGCAGTAAGTTCTCTAGTGCCCCTCCCATCTTGACTTTCAGCGGCTTCCTACAGCTTCCAAGCGACTTTGCGAATCAGTGCGCTGTGTTCTTCATTATCAAAAGTAGTGTTTTGAAGCTTAGACTCACCGCCTCTCCTGAGCTCTTTTGCCAGTACGTCGCTGAGCCGATCTTTCCCCATGGTCAGCTTACGTCTTCCCGCTCATTTTTTCTTGGTCGAGCTTCCTTCCAATCATGTTTTCCATCTTAAGGTAGAAGAAACGTGCGCTATTTATAGTCCACATCAGTCCAGACTTTGCTTGACTGAATTTGCAAAGGAGAATGAGAATTAGCTGTGTATAAGAACTAATTTCTGCTGGAATTCAGAATGCAAAAGAAGCTTAATCTCTTGATGTACCTTTTGAGCTGTGCAACGTTCATGAGTCTGACGCATGTATTCTGTGAACGCTGAAACGTCTGTGAGTCTGCAATAGGGCTAGACAGAGTAGCGTAGTCATGCATGTACAACTTCAAGACAGAGCATTGTGTTTCACATGATTGTTTCCACGTGTCCCTATCCCAGTGTCATCATTTTCCTCCATCCTGGTTCTTCCCTCCGCTCAACTTTCCCACCGCTCCTTTAACCGTTCCGTCAGCTCCAGTCGCTCGCTGGGCTGCGTCTGTGCCCATCTACATGTTTTCCTACTGGTATTCCCCAGAGAAAATCCGCCCATGCGATCATTCGTCCAAAGCCACGTCCCCTAAGACGTGCCGAATCTTCCAGTGCGCCTTAAATATCAATGATCTAAAGTTTACTTTATGTACAGGCGATAGCGAAGTGCAGCGTACAATGCTGGAATTGTTGAACCAGTTGGATGGCTTTGAGGCAACTAAAAATATTAAAGTAATCATGGCTACAAACCGGATTGACATTTTGGACCCTGCATTGCTGCGCCCAGGTCGCATAGACAGAAAGATTGAGTTTCCTGCTCCCGACGAGAAGGTTACGGTTTCTATTTTTGCTAGTGTAATTTTTGGCATTGGCTGCTGCAGGCGCGTTTGGATATTCTGCGGATTCATTCGCGTAAGATGAATATGACGAGAGGTATTGATCTGCGCAAAATAGCAGAGAATTTGGTCGGTTCAACTGGAGCAGAAGTGAAGGTGACTGATCTTTTATTACTACACATGTTATCTAGTGAACAGGATTTTTGAACTTAGGCAGTGTGTACTGAAGCAGGCATGTATGCTCTGCGTGAACGCCGCGTTCACGTAACGCAGGAAGATTTTGAAATGGCTGTATCAAAAGTAAGACCCCGTTTTTAGTCCTTGTTTAGTTAAAAGTTATAAATCCCCCTTTTCTTATGTTTAGTTGTTAATCTATTGGTTTGTTTATCCATTCCCCTTATACCATCTCCATTAACCCCCTTTCTTTGGTTCTACATTACTTCTTTAATTTTGCTGAGTTTTACGGTACAGATTCCTCTCACATTTAATGATTGTACCAATTGTGTTGTACCTTCTCGTCATTTTTTCTTTAAACTCCCTAAATTAGACATAGGAGTAAGCGGTTAGTGCACAGAGTTGTGGAGGCAGACGGCGGCGCCCCGCTTGTGTTCGCCCTCTGTTCTAATTTAATTTTTTCAAAACGTTGGCAAATTAATCCGTAAATAAATGTGTTGTTTGCACACATAAGTCTTTTTCTGTTTCGTGCACCTAAATTGTTACCTATTTATATTACTTCGACTGGAACGTTTTCCACTTGTAGGTCATGAAGAAAGACTCTGAAAAAAACATGTCGCTGAAGAAGTTATGGAAATAATTCCTTATGCACTTTGTATTTATGCTACTTTGGATGTACGATTAAAACTTTTAGACTGACACACTTCCTGTATAATTCATGATTTATCGACTTTTTTCACGCGAGCCTCTCCTGGACATCGCTGGTACTCCCCAGATGTCGCATGCGCCATTTTACTGCGCCCTTTGGTCGCGGGCAGGTTACTCCGGAAGGAAGAATTTCTGAAAAGCAAAATTTCTGAAGGAAAGAAGCTGAGAAAGACGGATAGAAATATTGAGTCACCAAATTTGACCCCTTTCCGCTGTTTCTCACTGTTGGTGTGCGCCAGCTAAGCCTAAACTAAAAATCCAAAACAGTGATGTGTACATAGCCATTAGGTTTGGGTTTGCCTTTAAGTAGAGTACATCAACTGTGTTGAACAAGAGAAAGCAGTCACGCTTAGTAATTCAGGATTTTTGCCTTTCTGAATTTTTGTCTTTCAGGATTCCTGTTTCGCAATTTTGAGCCGCAATGCTTTGTTGTATACGACGGTGCTCTCAACAATTGATTATCTAGGTGGACCCAACGCTAGAAGCAAACGCAGGGTTGAACACTCGTCGCAGTTTTCAGGTACGCTACACCCTGAGATACTATGTTAAGAGAGACCCATTCGCCACCCCAAGCAGGTTCTTCTGAAAATCTTCCATCAGAGAAAGGGGGCAGGCGAACTCGGAAAGAATTGGCCCCCTAGCCGTAAGCAAAGGCGATCATGCAGAGGCCATTACCGCTAAATGGGCATGCGCTCTTTGGCAGCCCATTTTGCTGTGCTAAGCGTGACCATAGCGGTTCGGCCAGGGCGATCCCAACGTGGCCCGCCCCCAGAAGGAAAACGGACCATGAGATGAAAAATTATAAGCCAGCTGTCCAACCGGCGCCGGGGAAGTGAAGTCAAACCAACACCGTACAAGTGGGCGCGTAAAACAGGGGGTAGGGGAAATTTCAGTCCCCATGAGGGCGATGACAGCCTCCAGGGACCCGATGGCGCGTAAAAGGTTGAGAAACGCTGCCATAAAGGATAGGGCACCTCACTATGCTTCTGCCATCTGCATCCCAGCACGAGTCGTTATACAGTGCTCTTGTACAAGCAGCACATACTTTCTCCATTGCTACCCCAGCATGACAGGTCAGGTGTTTGTAGCTCTTGGAAGAGTGAAGCTTGATAGTGTTGCTTCTGCATTCAGGCATAGTCGCAAGTCTACTTCATTATGACGCAAGGAAGAGGACGCATCTTCCCAGCGCTATATGCCGCATTGCTTGAAAATCACGAACGACATATGGCCAGTGGCTTGAGGACACCTGCGTAGGGTTCAGTCTCCTCCACAGTTCGTATCTATGGATTGGCAGCGATGAACAGCAGAAGGGCCACTGCTGCACGCATTTGAAAGAACCCTTCCAATGACAATGCACAGTGGTGGTCAAGTGAAGGACTGAAACGTAATGTTTCACGTTGCAGTGAAAATCTGCGTTTGTGGAGAGTTATGTGTGCACTCTTACCATTACTGCCGTAAATAAAAAATCCACCATGAAAACCTATGAACCCGTTACGAGATGCTATGTATTCAACTCTTACCATTACTAGACAAAAAAGAACGAACTCGAAGTTTCACGTGTTTCATGCGTTGAGAACGTCGCTGGATGGAATCCGCTATTCCTACTTTCTGGGACAGAATGAATAAAGAATGGCGAAGAATGGTTGAAGAAGTAGTGAAAGTGGTTCCATCATTTCACTGCATTCTGAATCAGTTCTACGTTCTGGCTAAGATACAGTTGAATTCCACTAATCCCTGAGCGACTATCGTTGGGGAAGGGGAGCAGTGAAATGTGGACAAGCTTGACGCATTGAAACTCTGCGTTGCAACAGTTTCATCCACACCCTAATTTTCATGCACTACCGGACATGCAACTGCTCATCTATCTATCCATATCTATTCTATCTATCTATACTATATATAATGAAATAAGGGAAATTTTGTGTGTTCGCTGCCTTTACACGGTGACACGGGGCTAATTGCCATTTCTAGGGCATCGGTCCGTTGCCGCTGGCGTCCTAGCGCAGCGAAGGTAGACATTTTGCCGTATGCGGATCGGTACGAGTAAATACTAGCGCGTTTGCGCTCTCACCCTGGCAAAGGCTGCGAGGCGAGCCAGAAGCAGAGGATATGGCTGTACGTGAGGCGAATCGCACGGACCTCAGGACCGCGGCTTATCATCCCGTACTGCGCAGGCTTAGGGGAAAATTAAACGACTTGGAAGCAAGCTGGGTTTCAATGTCCGAACTCCTGATCCATTCTTTGTAATGACAAAGAGAAAGTACCGTTGGACCAATGCCCTGGAGTAGTTTACGAAATAGAGTGTAAATGTTCATCCTCATGCATTGGGGAAGCGGGAAATACGTTAGCACATAGGTACCAGGAGCGCATGAAGGCCTTAACGCGGTAGAAGAATGCAGTCAATCGCTTGAACATTCCAACACATTACGAGGACACCCCCGACACTAGAGGCACATGAAGCAATGGAGCAGGCCACTGAGACGTCAGCAGTAGCACAGCACGCAGCGCATTTCTACAGGCCAACTGCACGCGAAAGTGCTCTGCAGAGAGTGAATTTATGATTAGGAAGATAGAGGAAGCATTCTACATAAAATACAATCCCAACATTAACAGGGACAGTGGCATCGCAGTAAGGGACTCCTGGGCTAACATCATCAAGGCCACAGACTGCTGCCTTTTAAATGGCTCTCCTGCGGTTGGACAAGGATTATTCATGACGGATTGTTGGCACTAAACAACTCCCCTCCCGCTGTCTTCCCAATTCATGCGTTCGAGTTTCGTACACGCTAAGCAAAGTTGCAAGTGAAATCATAAAAGCCATTATTACGAAGAAGGTCCGGCACAGACCAGTCGAGAATGTCACCGCGTAGCGGCGGCAAGAGCGGCTGGCACTATATATATAATGAAATAAGGGAAATTTTGTCTGTACGTGTGTTCGCTGCCTTTACACTGTGACAGGGGACTAATTGACATTTCTCGGGCATCGGTCCGTTGCAGCTGGCGCCTGAGCGCAGTGAAGGTAGACGTTTTGCCATATGTGGATCGATACGAGTAAATACTAGCACCGTCACCCTGGCAAAGGCTGAGAGGTGAGCCAGAAGCAGAGGATATGGCTGTACGTGAGGCGGACCTCAGGACCGCGGCTTATCATCCCGTACTATGCAGGCATAGGGGAAAATTAAACGACTTGGAAGCAAGCTGGGTTTCAGTGTCCTTACCTCTGTTCCATTCTTCGTAATGGCAAAGAGAAAGTACCGATGGACCAACCCCGTGGGGTAGTTTACGAAATAAAATGTAAATGTTCAGCCTCATACATTGGGGAAGCGGGAAATACCTTAGCACATAGGTACCAGGAGCACATGAAGGCCTCAACGCGGTACAGGAATGCAGTCAATCGCTTGAACATTCCAACACATTACGAGGACGCCCCCGCCACTGGAGCCACATGAAGCAGTGGAGCGGCCACTGAGACGTCAGCAGTAGCATAGCACGCAGCGCATTGTACAGGCCAACTGCAAGCGAAAGTGCTCTGCAGAGAGTCAATTTATGATTAGGAAGATAGAGATCTTCAATTCACGGCTTTGGCCCGTTTGCTGTGTATCTGTAATTAAACTTCAAAATGCCCTACCAGCGAATGGATCAGCAGATTGTTAGAGAAAATACAGAACAATTTCTAACCGTACGTTTCGGAACTGCTCTTGTTCCGTCGTCAGCGGCAGCGAAGAGGGTCCGGCACAGACCAGTCCACATTCTGTGAAGCCGCTGCTAAATTATCCACCGTTTCAATTAATAATATCATCTACGTTCACTCTCACTGTGCCGATTGAACTAAGTAAGGGAGACCCCTTACACCGTTGACGACGGAACAAGAGCAGTTCCGAAACGTACGGTTAGAAATTGTTCTGTATTTTCTCTAACAATCTGCTCATCCATTCGCTGGTAGGGCATTTTGAAGTTTAATTACAGATACACAGCAAACGGGCCAAAGCCGTGAATTGAAGATCAATTATGAAAATACCAAAGCCCGTTGCAAGACATCCCGTCTTCCGAAAGGAAGATAGAGGAAGCATTCTACATAAAATACAGTTCCAACATCAACAGGGACAGTGGTGTAGCCGTGAGCGAGTCCTGGACAAACATCACGTGGGCCACAAACGGTTGCTTTTTAAATGACTCTCCTGCTGTTGGACAATGATTATTTATGACGGATTGTTGGGACTAAACAACTCCCCTCCCGCTGTCTTCCCAATTCATGCCTTCGAGTTCCGTACACGCTAAGCAGAGTAGCAAGTGAAATCATAAAAACCATTATTACGAAGAGGGTCCGGCACAGACCAGTCGAGAATGTCGCCGCTACGCGGCGACAAGAGCTGCTGGTTTACTAATAAAGTTGGTTAGCCACATTCTGTGAAGCCGCTGCTAAATTATCCACCGTTTCAATTAATAATATCATCTACGTTCACTCTCACTGTGCCGATTGAACTAAGCAGGTGCCTGAAAGTTCCCTGCTCTTTCTTCCCTGCGTACTTTCAGCTCAGTCTATCTTTTCCCATAACTATAACTGCTGGGTGGAACTCTTACTGTGTGATCGCAGGCCACTGAGTTTTATCGCCGCTCGAGGTGACATCAAGCTGTTTAATTAAGGAAATAATAAGCCAGTGAGGTGCTACAAGAAGAAAGAAAGATCAAAATACATGAAGCACTTTTTTTACGTGACATGCTCAAAAACAGCTGGAAAAGATGCGTCACAGGAACTGACATTTAAAAATCCAGTTCCATCGACTTCTGATAGTCAGGACGCGCTGCCATCTTCACCATAAGCTGTTGATGCCCTAGCCACATGTGGGAGAACACTTGCGCCAAGAACGAAGACTTCAATTCACTTAACTGTTTACTAATGTAAGCGAGTATATGATGAAGGAAAGAGTCTCAACTGGGGAAAACAATGCCTTCTTATATAGGGCATATTGTCCCATTAGCTGGGTCTCTGAGCTCACTTTGGCGCGAGCTTACAATGGGTTTGCCTCTGAGGGATCACATGCCAGGGTCAGTCTCCCCCTAGACGGTGGTCATTGCACTGACTACGGCGCGACGGCAAGTGGGTCACGCTCGTGTGAGCGTTCAGAGCGGTCTTCATGCAGGGCGTCCTCGGTCTGTGCTCTGCTGGGATTTTCATCCACTCGCTGGCATTGCCACATCACATTACAAAATGAACGTAGTGACTGGTAACACAGCATCTCCAGCTATCTAATTCTACTAATTTGAGTTAACAAAGTTCAGCTCATCACTTTTTTACTTAAGGAAAGAGAGTTAATGCAGTTCCGTGTTTTGTTTCGTCTATTCGTCAACAAAAGTTCACATGGTTATCGCTCAATGTTTTCTTAATCATTGCCAACTAATCTTGTAAAGTCGTATCGGAAATTTCAAAGGAAGGGTGAACGATTAGCCCCTACTACGCTGTAAGTGCTCATCCTTAACCCGCTTGTCCGAACATGCCTGAATGCGGAGGTCCAATTGCACAACGATTTGACAGGAACTTTCTTTGGCTACCTGCCGCAAACAAGTTTGTGATACAGTGATGTTCGTAGTCGAATTTTGGGATTTCGTCCCCTTGCCGCGCCGCGCTCAGAAAAATGCTCATTTTCCCTTACTGGCAAGCGTGCCGGGCATCTTACCCTTGTCAAAGCGTAAGCCAAAATATAGGCCTTACGTTTAGGCTTACGCTTAGGTAAGGGCAAAGCAGGATGGCTTGCAGACCTACAGTATGATGCTGGAAGGAGATATGATCCAAATTTTGTTACCAACTCTCGTAAATCAGCAGCATGGTCTCTCAACTTGGTGAATGGGCTAAAGATCAGCGGAGCGCGGTAGGTAATCGTCAAAATTATTAATGCTAAGCTGAAATGCAAAAATGACTACATGCGCCCTCCGTTAGATGGCTTAACCATAAACGAGTTCAAGTGTGCGGGTAAACTTCCCTTTAAGACACTTCATAGACAATACACTGTGTGATCTATCTACAGTGTGTGATCTATCTAGTTACATCAACCGAACTGAGTGCTATATTATCCACCGTGCGCAGTGGAACGCGTCGTCTGCGAATATGGCTGCTTGACCAGTACAAGTATTTTCTGATTACGGTTGATTCGCTGAGTCTGCCTTTTCAAGCTTCAAACGTTAGCTGATACGCAAACCTTTCACTTTCCGAAATGACCGTTGTCATTTTCTACTAGAAAGCAATGTTAAGCGAAGAACATTTATACTTGAAGTTGAAACTACCAGAACCCGCTTGGTGAAATTGGGAAACTGCTATTGATAATAAAGGACGGCCAGTCTTATTGATCAGGCAAACCTCTGTGCAGGATCGTGAAATTGTAATTGTTAAAATCTTCCAGCTGAAGCAATATGCTTAATACAGCGGATTCGTCAAAGGTAAACTGAAACTTTAATATGCTTGTAAAAATAGCGCGTCATTGTCACTTTTTTGTTAGAAACAGCGGCGTGGAGCTTTTAGACAGCTTCTGTTAATAAAAGGAACAACTTCGGAAGCAACAATTTTTATCCTGGCAGTAGGCATCTGGAACTTATTGCAATACGAATACAGGTTTCGGAAGATGGGGTGTCTTGTAACAGGCTTCGGTACTCGTCATAATTGATCTTCAGTTCACGGGTTACTGCAGATCAATTATGACGAATACAGGTGAAGAAACGTCAGAAATGCTTGACTCCTTGACCGGGATTTTGACTCCTCCAGGGTTTCGAGCAGTTCAGGAATTTGATCTTTCGAGATTTTCGTCTCTTCAGGACTTCAATCTATTCAGGGCTTCGACCTGTTCAAAATTTCGATGAATTCAGGAATTTGACCTGTTGTTAGAAATGTACTGGTTACTTGTTTCCGTTGGGGGAAAAGCTCAATTGGAACTGACGGGTGAACATTACCCGGGAGCCACCGTCTGCCTGCACATCTCATTGTGCACGTACTACAGGCATATCTCGCTTTATTGCGCTTCCCTATAATAGCGGTGTGCCAAGCAGGTTAAATTCGCGCAGCCGAGAACCTGCCGTAGATGTTCTGCGAGCCTCCATTCCCATTTTTGGCAGGCTTTGGCAGCGTAGACTCCATATTGAAAAGTCATATTCATCATCAGCAGTTCTTCGGCTACGTGAGCAGGTGAATAATTTCCTCTGGCTGTATTCATACGATGAATGGCACTGGTTGATTTGCTCCACTGCGCAACCGTCATATCCTGTGTAGTTCATTGACAGAGACGCTACTTTTCTCTACTTATTCTCACAGTTAATGTCATCGTGCCTCACAGATCGCCAATTTGACGAAGATAGAACAGTGTTTTCCTCATCAATCATTAAGGTATGCTCAATTAGTATTCTCGACTTTTACTGATA
>KN538403.1:559317-569653 GCA_000797535.1 Trichuris suis | reverse complement strand
GGCCGGCTCGGACAATCCCAAAGGACCTAACCTTTTTTTGAAATTGAATAATACCATCTTTCAAGGAATATTCTTCACCATTTCTTCTGGAATCAGGCTTTCAGGATTTTAAGACTCCAGGTTTTGAGACTTCGGTATTCTGAAATCTTGAAACACTCCCATGCTTGAAGCAGCAATAACACAGCAAGACGCAACTTCCTTATTATCATAGGCACACCGAAGGTGGACATAACGTTCGACGAATCTTGGGAGACAAAGATGGTACTACCCTTTAGGTTAGCAATCTGAGATCAACGGAAGTGCTGGGAAGAAATTTAATGAAACAACCGAATCGACGCTGCCAAACGCGGATGATGTGAACGTGAATACCAACGCAAATATCTTAGACCTATGCCCTCAACTCAGAAAATTAGCGCAAGTTTTAGGAGAGCTATAGCCACAACAAAACATGAAAGCAAGGAGAGGTCAAATGGTGGAGTGGCCTCATGTCAAGGCGCAGACGGAAAAATTCTTCTCGACTAGACTTAGAAGTGTTGTCATACCCAGCTTACTCAACAGATATTGACCCTTTTGATTAGCGGCTGTTCTGGGCAGTGCAACAAGCCCTTTGTGGTCAGCACTTCAAAACTTTTGCTAGAAATGTCGAAAAATGGTCTGCTGAATTCTTAGTATCAATATCACCCTATAATGCTGTAGCTGCAAGAACATTGGCAGAAGGTTGCAGAAAGCAATGAGAACAGTCTGATTAAGCGCTATTGCTAAAGCTTTATCTTACGAATACATTCACTTGTAAAAGACGAGGAATTTGTGTACAGACATAGCACATTGAATAAGCGAAGGTGTTCCATCTTCTTGCAGAACTTTTATTTCGTCGAAAAATGTGCAAAGACGTAGTATTTGAAGCGTAATTGCATTAACACGCACTGATTACATTTGCCCCTCGTCTTATACCCCCAACGTAGACAAATGACGAAAAAATTGGTATTAAGTTTAACCCTCATTTTATACGCCTCTGTATACGGTAAATGTCGTAAAGAGCACAAAGTTACAGTAGCTCCAAGATGAGTAGCTACCATAAATTCCTTGCGTCTACTGTACAAAATATGTTAAATCGTGAAGATACTTGAAATTCGACCTGCGAAATTTTTGTTTAGCGATGCTTTCGGAAATCATCTGTTCTCGTCTTCAGCGCTTGAGTAATAGCAGAAGGTACGTTGGTAGGTGACTGGTCAGACTAATTACTTTAAAGAACAGAACTTCTGGGAGGTTTAAAAGCAGGGAACAATACTAGAAGTAATAAGCGAAAGGAAGAAGGAAGGAAGGAAGCAATAAAGGAAAACTTCCCCACTGTTTTCAAACTTCCAGGAATTCTGTCCTTTAAAGTAGTCTGACCAGTCACCTACCAACGTACCTCCTGCAATTACTCATGCGCTGAAGACGAGAACAGACGATTCCTAAAAGCTTCGCTAAGTAAGAACTTCACAGGTCGAATTTCCGTAATAACATAATGCATTTCCATACGCCAGTTAGAAAGAGTTTCATTCTCAATGCAAGTCGTGAAGATACTGTCAAAAAGAAAAGAAAAGCACCCCTGCCTTTTGCGATCTGCAAAAAGTTACAAAAAAGACGTGTTTCTATGAGGGTGGAGCACCTTTCATCTTTATGCATTGAAAAGTGCATTCAAAAAAGAATTTTCAAAAGGGCAGCGTTTCATACGAAAGCAGTTAACCTTTTTCACTAGCGAGGAGGGAAGGGATATAGACTTTTCTGCGAGTTGTGACTGTTTCCAACACTACGATTTTTCCGTTTTAATATTCACTGGGTTTCGAACTTCATACTTTTATGTTACTGACAAAGTCGCTTTAACTTACTGAAAAATACGAGCCTTCAGGACACTTTTGATCATACCTTCAGCGCGTTTGCGAACGGTTAAAATTTTGTGTGACTGATTGGTGATGACACTATCCATATATGAACACGCTAAAGAGGGGATCAGAAGTTGCCTGAAGCGCAGTAATTTTCAATAAATTAAAACCGATTCGGCCGTAAAATAAAAATATGAGTTATCTTTAGGCCGTTATGAGACCCCTGCTTTGCTTGGGCTAAGATGCACACAGCCAATCCACGAACAACTGCATGTGAAGTTCGTTATTACGACAGTAAAGCGAATGGTACTCTTTCGGAACTTTCTGTTAACGGCCATTATTTCGCCGACAAGATATTGTGCTGACGGGGCATTTGATCGATTTGGGATCTGGTCCAGGCTCAGCTATTCGACACGAGATCCTGCTCCCAGCAACTATCGAACACTCCTTGGCAGCCCGGCCCCAAAAGCGCACGCCAGGGTCCTTTCTGAGACCCGACGAAACAACTCTGCCAGTCTTCACAGGTCGGCCAGAAACACGTCTGACGGCTCGTCGGCTTTGAACTTCCTCGACACGAACTGTTCATATGAGACGAAAGAGTCCAAAGCGAAGGCAGCCATAAGGGCCTGTCTGACCTTCTCAAGATTTCTCTAGTCTTCGATGGCCAGTTGTAGGTACAAGGCGAAGGCACGCCGGTGGGCGTAAGAGCACGACGGTCGCGATGTCGTCGTTCCCACGCAAGCTACATACCAACTCGACTTTCCCGGTCCATTCTGGGATCGACTGTTCCGCTGAGCGGTATAATTCAGGGATAAGCTTCACGTCCAGGAACTTATCCGACTGAATGAGCTTCAAGCCTCAGTGGCCTGTGGCTAGTCAGGGCATGAAGACGGATGAATAGGGGAATAACACGACAGTGCAGGATTTGAACAAGCGCATGGGCGAAGACGATAACAAGAATCACCGGAACGCACTAAGTTTCTCACACCCAGGGTCTCAGTTTTTGTCGAGTGTATGTAGGCACTCCTTGACCTCGACCATTCACTTTCTCTGAGACGCTAATCGGTTGATTCCCTGCCCCATTGAGAAGAAGGCCATGGGGATGACGCCCCTTACGGTTTTGTTACAGACCGCGGGGGTGTGGCTGTCACGATGATCCGCGGCCGGAACCTCAAGCTGATCCAGATTTCAGGGCGTTATGCCGTTCCAGGGGTGAGGTTCTTGCGTCAGCTCAGTGGTCAAGTACTCACGTCAGCACATAACTCAAGCTCACGTACTGTCCATTGGGCCATGCTTCTGAACCGTCTTCATTACACCGTCTTTGATACAGAGTCATTTTTTAAAACAAAGATCTGGTTGCTGTTGGGCCATATGAGTGACCGCTGAATAGAAGCAAATGTAAGCGAGCTAGTAAATGAGTAGGCAATTTCTTACCAATTAAATGAACGTAACGGTTTAAAACTCTAGCAAATGCCTTTTGCTAGAGCCCATAGTAGACCAACAGATCAATGGTTATAGCGATTGGTGCTTAATGGTTATAGCGAAGTTTCGCTAGGACTTCTAGCCCAGTGTTTCTCAAAGGGGGCAGTCAGAACTTCCGAGGGGCGCTGGAGACGAAAGCACACTTGGGGGCGTTGGCGCGGTGAGGGGGAGCTGGCGTCCCCTGGGGGCAACGAACAACTGAAGCTTGCGGACGTCTACGGCCGCTCCAATGGCATGGGCGCGACGATTCCTCCTGATCTTGTGTGTCAATGACATAGAAAAGTAATAAAACAGCTTCCTATTTCATTGAGGGAAAATGCAAATCCGACTATGAGCGCAATTCAAGATTGCAAAATCGGTGGCAAACGATTCTCAAAAGGTTTTCTAAGACTGGAGGGCAAAAAGAGGAAACGCCAGGGGCTTGGATGCATCCTATCACTCCATTCGAACCGCTAAGACCAGTGTTTCCAAAGGGGGCGACGAAGGGGGCGATTTGGGTCCTCCGGGGGGCGTTCTTAAAATCAGGGGGAGGGCAAATAGCCAAGGGGGCACTTTTGAGGTAAGGCGGGCACATGCCTCACGTGGGCCACCGTGTTGAAGGACATAGGAAGGTATGACCCGTGGGTCAGCTATTATGCGTATTGCGTAAAATAAAGTTGCATTGCCACTATGCGCGCATTCACAGTTTTAAAGCCGACTACCACCCCGGTCCACCGGTTCAGTCAATGAGCGCGTTCGAAATTGACCAATTAGAATAGAGGGCGATGACAGCGTCTAGGGGGCCGATGACAACATCTAGGGGCGATGGCGGGCAAAAGGTTGGGAAACACTGCGCTAGCGGACGTGCTTTCCGTTCCAGCAGCAACGGAGGACCCCGCCGCTCCACCGTCACCAGAAAGCCTCTCACTCCCGCTCCTGTCGAACTGTGAGCGGGAGTGAACTCCGACCAGGCCGGGGGCTGTGGTGAGACCGCAGCTTGAAAAGGGGAGCGGTGGCGACTCCACGGGTCCGGGAAAGGGACGGTGGCCAGGGGGCAGTGAGAAACACTGCTCTACCTTATGAATCTGGTTGATTTAAATTCACAAATGCACTCAGCATTTCAGAAGCGCGTGGACTGAAGGATCCGGCACAAGTGGAAGTGCTACAAGATCAGGCTGTGTATATGCTTGTGCAACACTGTCAAGCGAGTCAAGCGAATCCAATACAGAGGTAAGTCTGCCGAATGAACCTCGACTACCAAAACGTTAAATTTCCATAGATTCGGGAGGCTTCTGCTTCTGTTACCGCTGCTGCGAACGGTAGGTCCAGACAGAATTGAAGCGATGTTTTTTGGTCACGTGGTCCGCGGAAAGCCAATGGAAAAGGTTCTCTGCGACTTGTACAGAAGATAAGATAATCCGCTATGGAGCAGTCCACTCCACCAGGTTTAATACTGTCATACATCCATTATTACCATCCATTATTACGCTTACTCAAACTACGTTACAATATTACGACATAAGTATTAACCAACCGCAGCCAATCTTTTTTCACTGATGAAGACGTTCAATATGTTTATTAAAACGAAACAAAACATTTTTTATGAAGCATTCAGGACTTCCTCTCTTCAGCAGAGAGCGTTTATTTCCAGCAAGAGTGTACCAACTGAGCATGCCAACTATTAATAATACTTGGTAGGTTTTCAACTGAGATTACAAAGTCGCTTGATTTGCTTGGACTTAATTTCATTCATCCTTCTGGTCAGAAACGGAAGCTCATCACTCGTTGCACGAAGACGCTGAAGACAGGAAAAGAAATTTCTGGAAAGCTGCACCATTAAGTTTGAAGTCAAATAAGTTGGTTGTTTTTCTGTAAAAACCATAAAAACTTACGCACCCGTTACGGAATGTTATGTACTTAACATGAAATCTTTGTTAAAGAACGTAGTTAATGGTGCCTAATCATATTTCAGAGAGTTCTGCACCTTGTTCACGATTGCTGTCTCGTCCCGAATGGTGTCTGTTTAATTTTTCTTAAGGCGACATGAGATTCATGACAACGTTGTAGCACGCAGCATAGGAGGAAACGCGGAAATGTATCCATCTGGTGGAATAACTCCTCTGGGTGTGAATCGTAGACACGCATGATAATTGATTAGCCGAATCATTTGTACAAAACAGTTTCCCAAGGGGCGCCGCCTCTGGGAACGCTGGCGCGCAAAGGCCCTGTCCGCGTGGAGGACGCTAGAAAGCAAAATGGAGATTGGGCAACTCTACTGGGCACAAAGTAACCATCTGCTCACACTGCTGACCTTTCAGCCTTGAGAACGCAAGTAGTAGTACTGGAGGGATGACGCAGATGACTCGCGGGTCTCCTTACTCAGTGCCCCTCTTTCAGCAAGTCTGCTCAAGTGGTCATGCGTAATGACCACTTGAGCAGACCGATAAAGGTCTCTAATATGCTCGTCTAGCAACGGTCTCTAATATTTTTAGTCGTTTTAGTCGTTGCAGGTTGCTCCCAACCGATAGAGACTCCACAGTCGCCAGAACGTCCTCACCCTGCCATCCGCCGAAGGCAAACGGCAGGGTGAAGACACCTTCACAGGTGTTTCTTAATCCGTGAAACAATGCCTTATCGCGTGTGTTACTTAATCCGTTACGACACTGTGGTCTCGAAGATTAAGTAACCCCTTCGCAGATATTACTTAATCTTCAAAGAATGCGTTTTCGCAGGTGTTAGGTTAATCCGTGGAACAATTCCTTCTCGCACGTGTTACTTAATCCGTGCGGACACCGGGCAGCCAGGGTGAAGTCCCTTCGTAGACGTTACTTAACCTATGGAACAACGCCTTCTCGCAAGCGTTATTCAATCTGAGCGGTGAACGGCCAAAGAAAGTAACTGAGCGTGAAATTCATCAAATCATTGTGCACGCAGTCGTTGTCGCGCAGGCCATTTCGCTTGGTATGAATGTTAGATGGCTGTTCTGCATGGTTACGGATGACGCGAGCGCAGCCCTTCGTTGTACCTGTGGAAAACCGGTCGTCAGGAACGGTGCTGCCGATCGCGAAGCACCAGGTCAGGCCTGGGATCACAGCGATTACAGACAAGTGGCGCGGGTACCGGTTCCTTGGCAGTGACGGGTTCACTCACACGCAGGTGAACCACTCGCGCAGCTTCATGAACCGCGCAAGTGGGGCCCATAGGCAATCGATCGAGTCACTGTTTTCCGAGGCAAAACGTGGAAACAAGCTGAGGTGCGGCACCCACCAGCCCTCGCTGCCGCTGTGCCTGTGCGAATTCATGTGGAGGAACGGGTTGGCATCGGCCCAGGACCCTTTCGAAAAGCTCCTCCACCGGCTATTTTATGCGGAACAGGAATGTTCCGGTGATAGGTGAAGATGTCGCGTTTGCGTTGAATAGTTGTTCGAATACCGTTGACAGCAGCGGCGCTCTCGACGCTGAACAAGATAAGTTTGTTTGCCTACGCTTCCAGCACGTTTTTTGTCCCTCAGCAGCCCCTCTCTGAGTGAGAGGTTGCTTATTTAACTTCCGCGCCGTCGTCGCCAGTCTTTGCCTGCAAAACTCCGCTTTGTCGCTCGTGCGCTACTGCTTCCGGACAGTAACGGGTTTCGCAGAAACATTACGGAAGGTAACCCGTACATAAGGGTAGTGATGTGACAAAGCTGATTGACCTGTCCAAATGCTGACGACGAGACTGTCGCATCCCGAAAGCTCCGCAACTCTTCGCCGAATAAACGGGTACATCGTAACTAACGTTCTCGAACGTGAATGCCCATACACCCGCTAGAAAACATCCTTTGTTCCATCGAACTTCAGTAAGATTAACAGGTCGCCTTTCGTATTAAAACATGAAAACAAGTGCACTTATTACGAAATTCCGCTTTTAAAGAATTTTTATGCTTTTAAATTAGCTAACATTTCGTAACAGAGCTTGTTTTTATTATTTCTTCTTTAAACTGTAAGGACTAATAGCCATCGTTGATAAAAAAACGCATTTAGAACGGAACGGACAACACCGAGCGCCGCCGTCTGCCGGCACAAATCTAAGTGTTAGCTAATTTGAAAAACAGAAAGTGTCTACGGAGCACTTCGGGACAGTCCTAGTCCAAGATAATGAGATGTAGGATGCCCCATTTTTGGCGTTGACTTCTAAATTATTTACTACCTTCTCATCAGTTACTTCCTTTAAACTCCTCATTCTGAGGTATAAGTAAAATGTGGACATTTAGTGCACAAAGATTTGTGCCGGCGCCAAATACAAATGCAGACTCATCTACTTGCCGGAAACTGGAAATTGTATTTCCCAAAGGTTCAAACAACGACGTCACCGAAAAACCTGAATAGCTAGACAGCTGTTCATGCTTATAAATAAACTTTGTCAACAAAGCTAGCTGATACTAAACGACATTCAGTTTACTAAATGAGCTACAAACAAAGTTTTGCAATTCCTATTTCGACGCAATGAAAAACGATTCTCCGTCGCAAGAAGAACATGCTTATACAGCGCACGAAGAGAATATTTTCTAGCAAAAGGCAAGTTATGAAACCCAAAAGCGAGCGTCAGCATCAATCTTCTCATGGATAAAGTGATAAAAGAGTTCTGCCTGGTGTCTTAACATTTTCCCCTTGCTCATCAGGTCGCTAATGCTACTGAAATCATACTCTAATCAGTCTGGCACGAAAAAGAAAACAAACATATGTACCTGCGCATCACAGCTTCAACTGAACCAAAATTTTTGACCAGGTTAAACGAAGACAAGTAAGTTGTACAAGCGAAACTCCTGTAGAACTTCAGCATTTGCAATTCTTGGTGACTAAAGTTTGGGTCCCATTGAATACCATAGCCGCGACGAGCTTCACTTTGTGTCAACTGCGCTAGTATCTCTGCACTATCGTCTAAACTGCAGCTGCAATTTCTTGACCGTATATAATGAAACGTACCAACGCTGTCGGCGAACACGACCTTTACCCGTGGCTCAAGAAAGAGCACAGCCAGTGCACTGTCAACTACTTTATTGTGATGCAGTTCCTGAGGAGGTACAATTTCTTTACTGTAGAACTTGTTTTTCAATCTATCTCTTTCCAACAGTAAAACGACGCAAGAGAAACTTGATAAAAGGGAAAACACGCCCTTTCGTATTTTCCCGTTAGTAGTAGGATTTGAAAATTCTATAACAGTCTCTTAAATCTGAATAAGGATGTGAGAATTGTTTACCTGAATAGAACACCCTTTTACAAACCATACGATTGCTCAATACGTAATCACAATCCACCAGGGAACATACGTAGACGTTGATACCAAAAGACGTTCGAAATGTTGAAGCTATGTGCTAAAACTACAATCATCAAACTGCCTTGGAATCATAAAAATCGATCAGTGTACTTGGGCAGAACAAATCTGGTGTAACCCAATGAGAACTAGAGGCTTCATCACCGAGCTCGACGGGAGAGTTTCTTCTGGCCTAATGCTGCTACTTCCACAGGGTGACACGTTAGCAGTTGGTAAAACCTCGTGCGTTTGGCCAAATGAAACTGGTTCATTTGTTAGCGCCTTGCCCACTGCTGACTCTGACGGCGTCGGTTTGAATTCTGTAGGCTTCGGCAGTAAAATATTACACCTTGGAACCTCTCCAGTTTCATCTGAGTCAGACGTTTCACAGATGAAAACACGTCGCTTTTTCCTGACAACACTTTTTCTATCTATGCGTTTTGTACTGTGCGCATTTTCCGGCTTTTCTAAGTTGCTTTCAATCGGTTCAGGCTGCTCCTCATACTCGACGAAGTTGTCGGGGACAACGAAACCGTCACAAGAACTCTCAGAAGCCTCGCTTCCACCATCAGTCGTCGTATCTTCGTTTGCTCCAATTTTCGGACTGAATACAAACTTTAACCGACGGGCCATCGGATTCGGACTATCTATGAGCGACCGCACATAAACACCACGCATTTGAGACGGGGCTGCAATCAAAGCAAGTAAGGTAACTGAAAGCAAAACGCACGTTTTGTTCATGCATATGGAATTTCGAAGCAACCGACAACAATAGCAACAACAATAATATTGCATTGAAAACGAAATTCTGAACGAGCGCGTGAAAATGCATAGTGTAATTACGGAGATTCGGTGAAAATTTTTATTCAGCGAAGCTTTCGGGAAGCGTCTGTTCCCGTCTTCAGTGCATGAGAAGTGGCAGAGAGAAAGTATTGCAGTCAAGCGATTACTCTAATTACTTAAAAGAACAGAGTTCCTGGGAACTTTAAAAACAGAGTGTAATATTAAAATGAGGAGGAAGGAAAGAAGAAAGGAGAAACGGAAATATCAAGGGAATGACACAAACAGGAAAACACGAAACTAAAGGAAGAAAGAGGAAGAAGAAATGAAAATAAAATAAATAAAGATACATATGAAATATAAAACAACAGGGTGGAGGGATAAGCGAAGTAGCGAAATAAACATTCGGTTTTGTCCCGGGAATCCGTCCTGAACGATCACTGCCCAAATGCAGGTGATTCATTTAAAAGGCAGCAGGTTGTGCCCTGTATGATGTTTGTTCAGGACTCACTGACTGCCGTCCCATTGTCCCTGTTGATATTTGAACTGTATCTGATTTAGAGGGCCTCCATCTTCCTGATTATAAGCCGGCTTTCTCTGCAGAGCACCTTCGCATGTAGTTGGCCTGTGCAATGTGCTGCATGCTGTGCTACTGTTGAAGCCTGAAGAGCCCGGTCCATTGATTCTTCTGGTCCCAGTGTGGGGGGCGGGGTGGTCTTCCACGTGATGGAATTGACTGTCCTTCACCCAGGCAGTCAATTCCATCACGTGGAAGGCAGGGCAGAACAGGATGGCCGGCGAAGTCACAGTATAACGGGAGGACGCATAACCGCATAATCGGTGTTGTTTACCCTACTGTATGTTTACGACTAAACCAAACCTAATTATTACCAGGCTACGGTATTACTTGCGGGCAAATAGAGGAGAGTGCGCTTCAACT
>KN538403.1:504407-521290 GCA_000797535.1 Trichuris suis | reverse complement strand
GGGGGGTGATAAGAGAAAAGACCCAGCACATGATCTTGGTCTTGAAGGGTTAACGGAAACCATACGTATAACTACCTTTGGTAAGCATAGTGAGCAACGTGAAAAGGCGCGAAGGGTATCTTTTTCGCTTGGCACTCTTAGTGGAGCGCCCAATTCAGGCCAGTGGATACATCCCAGATGTGTGCAGCAAATCTGCTCGCCAATTGAGGGTAGTCCGCCGCTGAACAGAAGGTGGTCCCACATACATGGTTTGAACTTGGCAGATAAGTTTCCTTGCGAAAGTAGGGACGTAGATATCCTTATTGGGCTTGACTACTATTATGATTTCATTGGAAACTTCATTCGTAAAAGTAGAAAGAACGAACCGATTGCGGTTAAGTCTACACTGGGATGGATCCTTTGCGGTAGTACCTAAGCTGATGCTCGGAACATGTTTGCGAAAGTGTTGTTGATCACTGTCGATGACTCTGCTGATACATTGCAAAAAAGATTCTGGCAACTGGATGCCATCGGTGTGTCTGATGTAACCGATGCTCCAGATCTGTCTTCACGCGTCATGGAAAAATTTGAAAAATCTCTTACTTTTGACGGACAGAGATATCAAGTGCGGCTTCCATGGAAAACAGAAAAATTTGTCTAAGAATTTTCAGTACCTTATGAAACGTTTGAAACAGACAGAAAAACGCTTACGCAAAAACCGTACAGATGCTCGTTTGTATACGAAGGCGATACAAGAGTGCCTTTCTAATGATTGGGTCGAAGCTGTGACCGGCCACACTGCTATTAGTGGCAGCGAATGGTACTTACACCATCATGCCGTGATAAGGAACTGTTGTGGTATTCAGAGCTGCGAGTTGACAACTGCAGTAAAAGGGGAGAACCACAACGATAACTTCCCTTTACTAGACACGCGAAGAGAACAAGATAAACAGACGACCAGCCACAGCGAACGACAGCAAAAGAACAGAGCGAAGGCGAGCGCGAGCAGCTAGGCAGCGAAAAACTGTCACACGATTGGCAGCATGCCAAACGGGAGTCATCCTGACATGCATAGATGATACGCTCATATTGACGCGTCAGTTTGCATTCCTCAACAGTTCCTCTCAAACTGGCTAAGAGTCTAGTATGGAGGAGCATACGCTGCCAAACACGCAAGCATCACGAGGCTAGACACGAGAAAGCCCTAATCCATCGCGCAGTTCCCGAAAACGGACACGACCTAGTGGCTTCGTCATGATGTCTGCCAATTGGTCCGTGCTTGCAACATGCTCAATGTCCAAGTCCCCATTCAGGAACTTTTCTCGCACGAAGTGATACTTAACAGCGACATGCTTTGTCCGTTTATGAAATTCCGGATTGCGTACCAACTTCTCCGCTCCAGCGTTGTCGATTTTTAGCATTGGAGGTTTTAATTTAACCCCGAGTTCCTTTAACAATCGCGTTAGCCAAATAACTTCCTTCGCTCCTTCACTTGCGGCGATATATTCGGTTTCACAGGTCGACAATGCCGTTAACTGTTGCTTATTACTTAACCAGGTGGTAATTGCAGCGTTGTACCTGCATACGATTCCACTCCTCGATTTTCCCAGCTTGATGTCTCCAGCAAAATCTGCATCGCTGTAAGCTTCCAGGCCTCTAAAGTTGATCTTAGCCTTACACAGGATTCCGAAGTCCGTCGTTCCACGCAGATATTTAAAAATGCGTTTGACCGCTTCCTAGTCCGCCTTTGTTGGCGATTCGAGCTTTTGCGGTTCAGTACTGACAGCGAAAGCAATGTCCGGTCCAGTGGCTATTGCGAAGTACATGAGGCCTCCTACAGCATACGGTATGGCGTATTGTCATCCAGTACTTCCTCTGTTTCTTGCGTATGCTTAACGCATGGCGTCGATGCTTTGTTTGCTCCTGCCATATTGAATTTATTCAGGATCTTCTCACAGTATCCCTTCTGGCAGACAAACACCGAGCCATCTTTCCTGCGTTGGATTTGCATACCCAGAAAACAGTCCAAGGAACCGACGGTGATTTTAAATTCCCGTTGCAGCTCTTCCAGGAATTGCTTCACCTCTTCGTTGCTAGATGCAGCAACGAGACCATCATCAACGTAAATGGCGACAATTTCTTCCCGTTTTCTATGCGCACAAATAAGCATGGGTCGGCATGACATTGTTCCAGCTTTTGCTTGCGAATAAATTCCTTGAATCGAGTATTCCAACATCGCGGTGCTTGTTTCAGACCATATGGACTGCGCTGCAGTTTGCACACGGCCACTGCCGTCGTCAAACCCTTCCGGTTGCGTCGTGTAGACTTCCTCTTCTAGCGAGCCATACAAAAAAGCTGTTTTGACGTCAAACTGCCTCAATACCAAATCTTCATCCGCAGAAACTGCAAGTATTGTCCGCACAGTGTCGAAACGAGCAACTGGACTAAAAGTCTCGTCATAGTCGATCCCGTGCGAAACCTTTAGCGACAAGGCGTGCGTTGTAACGATCAACCGTTCCATCCGCCTTTGTTTTCACGCGTGAAACCCAGCGACGGCTTAGTACCTTTTTGTCCGCGGGTAAGTCTGTCAAAACCCAGGCTTGGTTTTCCGCTAAAGATTGCATCCCGTCTTCCATTGCCTTCTTCCAGGGCATATTCTCCTTGGCTCTCATTGCCTCTGCTCACGATTTCGGAACTTCAGCGACAACTGATAAAAGCACGTAATCATCAAAACGTACAGCAGTGTTTCTCAAAGTGGGTAGTACCGCCCCCCGGGGGGCGGTCAGAGATTGTGAGGGGGCGGTGGAGACGAAGGGGGCACTTAGGGGCGCTGGCGCGGCCAGCGTAGCGGTAACGCCCCCTGGGAGCAACAGACGACTGAAGCTTCTGGACGTCTGCAGCGGCGCCACGGTAGAGCAGGAATTCCATTTTCTTTTTGCTGCTATTAATCGTTGTCGTTTTCGCATTCCAAGCCGCGAGGTCACTGTACACGCGAGCAGCAGTTCCTGGAATTGCATTTTCTTTTGGCTGCTACCTGCTCGTTGTCGTTTTCGCCAAGCGGCGAGGCCATTGTACAAGCGAGCGTCAGTTCCTGGAGTTGAAAGTGTTGCAGCTGCATCTTTTGTGCTAGCAAGAAGAGACCCCCATTGATTTCTGATGCATAAATAGCCGTCGTTTTCACTGATGGTTGTATTCATTGAGCGTTGGTTTGTGCGTCTGGTTGGGTTCTTTGAATTTTGGTCCTTTTCTCTCTGTGCAGTGCTACTGATTCCGAGTGAGTGTGCTTCGTCTCGCATGCCACTTTAGACAGTCAACTGAGTGACAGCTCGTATAGGTTCAGTGATGTCTGACTCAAAGCGAAAGAAGAGGCAGTATAGCAGTGAGTATTTGACGTTCGGCTTCATTTGTCATCCTTAGTGGGGCGTTGTTTCAGCGTCGTTACTGACCTCCTCACGAAGAAGCGCAACCGCCAGCAAGCCGTCAACCGAGGCGACTTAAGTCTTTGAACGACGGGAATCGAACGGGACATTGAAAAGTTAGGTCGCTTACATGGGAGCTATGATTCTTCCTAATCTTTTGTGTCAGTGACATAGAATAGAAATAAAACAGCATTGTATCTCGCTAAGGGGAAATGCAAATCTGGCTACGAACGCAACTCAGTATCGCAAACTCGGCGGTGAACGGTTCTCAAAAGGTTTCTAGGACTGGAGGGTAAAAAGAGGAGAAATCAGAGGCTTCGAGTACACTCTGTCACTTTGAGCGGATCGCTAGATGGGCCATTCCAGCAGTAACAGAGTGAACCACTGCCGCCCTACAGTTAGCAGAGAATCTCCCACCCCGCTGGAGTAGTAAGAGCAGGCAGGGCGCGATGGCGAGCCTGCAGCTCGAAAAGGGGGGCGGTGGCGAGCCTGCAGCTCCGAAAAGGGGGCGGTGTCCAGGGGGCGGTGAGAAACACTGACATAGAGCGTTAATGAGAAGCTCGATCACATATGGCGTCAACGCTACTAGAACCTCTCATATGCCCATGACCTCCAGATTTCGGAAACGTATAAAAAGTTTTCAGCCGCCATGGAAAAACCGCGTATAACCGAGACCGCGTTGGACGAGGGAGGCCTGTAAATTAAAGCAGTCGAAAAAAGCGGAACGAACTTATAAAACAACCCAGCACTATATGTGTACCTCAGAAACCGCCGATATCGCAGGTATTCTGCTTATAGGCAAAGTATACTACATCAATGCCGTAGATTCCATGAATAGCTTGTGCGTATACGATATAGAACCTCTGTATTACGCGTAAGCTGCAGAAACCCTGGAGAGCGGAAAATATCATGAGTGTAAGCAGCATGTACTGCAGGCGTGCTGTGTACAGCAGACATACGCGCTGGCTCCATAGTTACTGGACATACCTTCTATGTATCACGCATACTGGATTTACAAAAGGCTAACCGTGTACGTGAGTGCAGGTATGGCAACGGGACCAATTGCTTCTAGGCCAAGTTGACTTGAAGTCAAGTCGATCAAGTCGGTCGGGACAAGTTGGTTAGGTCAAGTTGCGGTGCTCCGAAGTTTTGCACCCTCCTCTTTAACTGTCATGAATAGGCTTCTCAGTCCCTCTTCACTTTCATCCATTAAATTGAAATCGTCAGCATACCTTAGATTGTTGATGTTTCTCCCCCGTGATTATGATTCCAAATTCTAGTTTTTTCAATCTGGCATTTCTCAGGACATATTCATCATGTACATTAAAAATTAATAGATAGGGTAAGGGTGTTGAGTACATAGTTCTCCTTAACGGGACCGTATGTCTTCATGTTATATAAACGCATTATTGTACGGTGGTGCCCACCGGTTGTTCAATATAAAAAACGGGCACCACCGTAAAATAAAGAGTTTATAGGGTAAGGGTGGACAAAATCAAAATTATTACGGAAATCATCCCGTTCAATTTATGTGACAGTGAAAAACTTGCGAAGCTTTCGGCCCGCATCTTGAGCCGTCATCAGCGCAAAAACTTCCTTGGTCGGCACCGGGACCAGCAACTGAGGAGCTCTTCCGTGTCGCCAGGCGACGCGGATATACCTGTCGAGTCGAACCTTGACTCATCGAGGTTAACTCACACGCGGCTGGTCCTACATCAGAGCAGCCTCCACACCGCCGCCCTCGGTGGATAGACATTAAACAATGACGGGGAACTGTTGAACACAGCCAATGTAGATAGAGTTTAAACAAACAGTTTAAACCGTCTATTCTGCTTTTCCCTGTTTCTTCTTGTTTCTTTTTCCTTTTTTTCTTCTTTCTTCCTTTTTTTCTTTTCTTTTGACAGCCCAAGATGCGGGCCGAAACCTTCGCAAGTTTTTCGGTGTCACATAACTTGAACGGGATGACTTCCGTAATGAAATTTTGATTTTGTGTGAACAAACCTCTCGTTATAAAAAACACGTGATCACCTTTTTACAAAACCCAAGTGCGCAAGGAGTACAACACCGACCACAAGAGGAGACAGAAGGTAAGCCTTCTGTCTCTCCCTGCTCTTCTCTGGAACTCTGCATTCAGTTGGACAAATCGTTCCCGTTCGTCTTTCCCTTTTGCTTTCCATCTTTCTTCAGCTATTTGAGGATCTTCTTGTGGTAGCTGTCTGGCTTTTTTCCCTGTGGAATGGTTTTTGCTGCCGTTTCATCTACAATATCGCGAGCCTCTATCCATGGTTCTTGTGACATTCTGTTTGTCAAATGTAACCCCTTGAATTTGTTTTTGTGGTCTAATGGTTTTTCATGCTGTCTTCAATTTCACTTTGAAATTTGCAATGAGAACCTCACGATCTGGCCCACAGTCAGACACAGATCTTGTTTTAGCTGATTGTATAGAGCTCCTCCATCGTTGACTGCAAAGTATTTACAAGTAGTTCTCGTATAACGCGTGTTCAATATAGCGCGTTTTCGCTCGCATGCGATTTTGAAATCGTAAACTTTCTCACATAACGCGATTTTGTCGGCTGGAAAGCACTCGTGTTTTACTGGAGTGAAGTCAAAGGTGTACGTCTCTCTGTCTTTTCCATCCGACGCGAGCGAACACTGGCTGCGCTTTGATATTATGCGTGCCCTTCAATCACGCACAAGCGAAGCGGTGATACTACTGCAACAAAAAAGCTTACGATTCATGTCAGAAGCTATAACCTGAGAATGGCCATCAATAACATCGTGGAAGCCTGGAATGACGTATTGAAACAATGCTGGCGTCGTGTTTGGCAGAAACTTATCCCATATCTGATCTGCGAGTTTAAACTGAACATTCTGCTCACGCATGCGAAATTACTGAAAGCCGAGCTCCATTTGTTTCACACATGCACTTCTTTCACACTGCAGTTGCTTGTATGGCTCCAAGCTAGCTCGGACACCTCTTCTGGCTACCCTGCTGCGTTTTGCATTAGAGTTATTGTCCTCGAACCATGGTAACCGCATCTCAATAGTTTCTACAGCATCTTATAGGTCTGCAGTGTTCAGCTGCTGCGAAGGAACTTCCTGATTTTCATCATCTGCTTCTTTTCTTCCTTCTGCTTCCACCTGCAGCAGATTCCTGCTCTCCTCGGTGGTCAGCTCGTCCGGTTGACGATTCGAAACTTCTCCATGGTCCTGATATTTCACATCTTTCAAGCCTAGCCTGTCTGCTAGCTGAACCCAACCTAAGGCTGAAAGGTTTTAAAATCGCAGATCAGATCAGGAATAAGTTTCTGCCAAACGCGATGCATGCATTGTTTCGGTACGTCATTCCAGGCTTCTACTATGTTATTAATGGCCATTCTCAACTTATAGCTTCTGATATGAATCATAAAAAGCCTTTGTATCACAACAGAATTACGGCTTCGCTTGTACGTGACTGAGGAAGGCGCATAATATCGAAACGTAGCCTGTTTCGCTTTCGTCGGATAAAAAATACAGGGAGGCTTTTCCTTACGCCCACGCTTTCCAGCCGACAAATTTGCATATGAGCGAAAATAGAATCGCGTTATGTGAGAAAGTGCTATGACTTCAAGATCGCGTATGAAGCAAAAATGCGGTATACGAACACGCGTTATATGAGGACTACCTGTAACTTCTTTAACGCGGCTTGTTTATGACTTTTCTCCGTTGTGGTTTACAAGTAAACAATCTTTCTCATACTTTGCAACGAATCCTGACTTTCCTTGTCTCCTGTAACGCATGATTTTTCGTGATTTTCCAGAAACCAACTCGTGTTATGCGAGGACTACTGTAATCGATTTGATTTCGATGTTGCCCCTCTGATGCTGTCCACGTGTACAGTCGTCATTAGGGTTGTTGGAAGAATAGGCTTGTTATGACTAACGAGTTCTCTTGAGACAAAGCTATCAGTCTCTCCCCTACCTTATTTTGTACTCCAAGGCCAAATTTGCCTGTTATCTTTTGATCTCCCTCCTCGGCGTTCAGAACTACTAGGACAAGTGTAACATCGTTTTTGATGTTGCTTCTAGATGATATAGATCAGCGTAGAATTAGTTGACTTCAGATTCAGGACTATCAGTGGTCAGAGGTCAAACTGGCGTCGCCCCCTGGGGCGTAAGCACGACGCGGGAGTAGAACAAGATAGTACACAGTAAAAGGATGCCGTCAACAAAGCCAGCCTCTTAGGTTTCCGCTATGTACGCAAACGGTCGAAACATCATCAATGAATTTTTGTATAGGGATTTCATAAGTTGTGGAAAGCAACCGGTCAACCAAACGAACCACCACAGACAACGTGCGAGTGGAACGATGATACCAAGAACTTTCAGCTCGTCTTCAGCGACGAGAGAGCGAACTGAAACCATGGGGCAACGGAAGAAGCTAAGTTTATTTATACAACTGAAATAATTAAACCGCAATTAACGCTGGGATGTTGGAGAAACAATAGCGCTTTCAGATGGTCTTTCATGCGAAATCTTTGCTTCTTGGAATTCTCGGAAACAGCGAGATGATAGAATGATCGACCGGTATCCCCGGAAAATTTCCATCGGGAATCCCAGTTCCTACAATTTCTTCCGGCGCTCCGGCGATATCGCTCCTTTTAGCTTCACCGTTTCCCAGGGGAGCGATATGAGCCTCTTAGCCCATCACTGATCTACACTTAGCCTCTACACAGAGGCTGTGCGCAGTTTCAGTGGTTGTAATTTTCACTTAACGTGAGAAAGCTAGCAGCAATGTCTCAGTTGTCTTAAGTTTTGGTTTAGGCTTAGATGCTCTACAGCAGTGTTTCTCAAGTTTCCCTCTGCCGTCGCCCCCCTGGACGTTGAAATTGCCCCCTGTCGCCCCCCTAAACGTCATGATCGCCGCCCCTAGTTTCTGCCGCCGCCGTTTTGACGCCAAGGTGCGGAGCTGCCGTGTCTCAACGGATACATTTTTCAACTACCACCTACAGAATTTGGTACAGCGTCAGAAGGTCCAGGACAATTGGTCCAACGGACAATTGGTCCAATCGGGCCTTTGCCCAATCGCTGAAGACGGAACCAGTCGCGCTCCGAAAGCTTGGACTAATTTCGCTGTGCTTTGTCGTTCAGCGGTATTTAAAACCGTGTTTTGTTGCAAAAACCCGTGACCCGTTATGAAACTTCCGATTTCCGAAACACCTACGGGACAAAGTGGGTTGTTTTTTCGCTACTTTGCCGGCTATACTTTCCTTATGCGTTGGCTTAGGCTTAGGCTAGGGCGGACCAGGACAGCCGACAAGGATGCGAGAAAAACTGGGTGCTTTGGTCATAGAACCTTGCCGGCTATGGTGTTCTGCCCTAGTGTGCTTAGGTTCTTAGCCTGATTTTTCGTCAAGAATCCCAGCCACAATTCGCAATGACAACATAAGAATAATACAGGTGCACTTATACCGACACCTAAGAGGAAAACGATCTCTTAAGCCAAAAAAGCGGCTCTAAATTGGACCACTTGTCTGTTGGACCACTTCTCTGTTGGACCAATTGTCCGTTGGACCTTTCGTCTGCTGGACCTTCTGACCGCTAACCCAGATTTTTCTGAACTACTTGCGCGCTTTCTTAGCAGCACACAGAAAATTCCATCGCCCCTCAGACCTAAATCGCCTCCTTCGTCGCCCCTTCGCTTCTGTCGCCCCCTTGGAAGTTCATATCGCCCACTGGGGGGGGGGGCGATATTGCCCCCTTGAGAAACACTGCTCTACAGGATGCGTTGGCGAATTGTCGGTTTAGGTAGAAAAGTAATGAGAAATAGCAGCCTGGTGGCTTTAACGTCTTTATCTGTCTTAAGCTTCAGTTCAGTCCTATGCACCCTATAGGAACGGTTGACGAACTGACGCCGGTAGGCTGCGCAGCTGTCCCGCCAAGCGCTATACTAAGCCTTTTCCTGACTGCTGAATCGCGCGCCATCACTAGTGGGATTATTGCACCTGCTGTTGCGTAGCCTCACCTGTCACGTTACCTGCTACCTTCATGTGTGTTCGCATTCCGAGCAAAAACGCAACAAGACTTGATCTTTCCTTCTTGACTGATGGGTTACGGCTGTCTTACTTCCTCGCTTATTCGTTTTACATCTGATGTTTACACCAGCGTTGACTCTAAACCTTTTCTTGCTAAGATGGTGAAAAGCCCAACCACACGTTTGTGGGCGACGAAACAGATCATTTCACTGAAGCCATTTCACGGTCTCCGTTGCCGCCTGTCTATTAATCCTTTACGCAATCACAACAATCGGTTCCACCGCGTGCGGACAATGGCGACTTCCGCCGGGGACGAGTGGGTAAAGAGCCGAAACGTTAATTTGAAACTTGCTTGCTTGGGCACTCTGTCGGCTTGTGAGATTTTGCTGCTGACTCGTGAAGCTAAGCGGGAAGTTTAATTAAGAATTTCGAAGTTAGTCCACTGCAAAAGTGTGAACTAAACCGCGGATGTACAATGTCAATGGATGGCTGTCGAAGCCTGCACTGAGTTTGTTCATCCGCTCGAATGATCCCTCGTTCTTTTCTTGGTGTTCTTATTCCGACGACCAAATCTTCAGTGGTGGCTTGTCCCTGCATACACTTGTCTCATTTATGAACCTCCAAGGTGTTGTTTCCAGTTCTAAAATCAGATCTTATTTGCTGACGGGCCGTTTCGACAAAGTTATTGGTACGATCATAACTCATCAGCGTCCTTTTGCGAAGCGACTGGACACTCTTTCCCATCTTCAGCGGAATAAACATCTAAGCGAATATTTATTCGGTTGAAGATTGGACAAGCTGTACTAAAAGCTTCAGATTATTTTTCAATAAAAAACCGTTCAAAAATAGGGTATTCGTGACAATCTACCAACGAGTCTGCTAGGCCGTGTTTTACTGAAGCAATATGGAATATACTAGTTTTTAATTAATCAAAAACAGTTCGTTTAATTGAATTTCAAGTCAACAGATACTAATTTTAAGCGAACATATACTAAAATAGTTGTAACGACTTGCAGCGGCGGGCAAGAAAGTTTCCTGATAAGCGAGAAAGACAAAAACAACTTACATAAATAGGCATTGGGATTCAACACTGATACTTTTGAGAGCTAGCGAAGTAACACTGGGAAACTCGATCTGCCCAACTGCTGCGATTACGTAACATGGGATTCGAAAGCATGAAGAATAATAATACGATCAGTCGGCACGATCTGTAAGTGATGCGGCAACAGAGGCTAAACAATGTGAGCATACAACAAGCGATAGACTTGACGAAAAAACCGATGAGCATTGAGGTATACGGCTCAGCTTACATGTTCGCCGCACTCCGTTCAGACGATCCGATAAAGGGGGTCTTTACGAACCACGTAAAACTGGTTTTTACGACCAAGCAGACCGAGCACGACCGCGACAATCTCTGTGCACACGTTGAATGGAATGATGCAAATAGCAGCTGCTGTATAGTAAAGCAACATAATGGGACGATGACAATAACGCGACGCCAGCGATTTCCACACTCCAAATATGTACATGTAGAGATTAACTGCCCCCACGAAGGCAACCAGAAAGTCACAAATTGGCTGCGGCGGCAGGGGAAGCACGTAGGCAAGAATCAAGTTCATAGTCGTTAGAGGCAAGGTCGCCCAAGCATAAAATGACATTGCCAGGAAAATTTTGCAACGCCAAGGTAACTCAGGACTGTGCACCACTAAGTATATACCCTGCAGCCACCGTTTCCGCTGCTGCAGGAAGTCCCACAGGGTGAACGGAGACTTTTCGAGCATTTCACCATCAATGAACTGGAACCTGTAGCCTTCCTTGTAGGCTACCATGGCGAAGTAACAATCCTCCGCGATTGATCCTCGAGGACCATTGTCGAAGGAAATGTGTTGTTCAGCTGAGGCAAGGGTAACCACGAACGATCCTTTCCAACCGAAAAGTGGCCTTTGAAAACAACGAAACTGGAATCGTAGCTTTCCTAAACAACGGGAAGTTCACTACTAGAAAGCGTAAAATGAAAACTCGGTCGACTTCTGATAGCACAGGCTACCCATCAACAGGACAGCATCGTCTTGAGCTATTGTTCTACTTTCGCACATGTGATGCTGCTTTAAAAGCCCTAGAACTGGATAAAAATGTATGAAGAGGAACACGATTCAGGAAACACTTGTCCAGCTTCCTGTGCTAGATGTTTAAAACTAAGCATTTGACAGTCTGAGAGTTGCAGAACGCGATGACTTATGATCCTGAATCCTTATTTTATCACAATTTCAACGGATTGACAGGTATTTTTTCAAGTTAATTTACGAAGATAACGTGATTATTTCAGTTCAGTGGAGAATTAAAGACGTAAAGAAAGGAGGCTTAAAGAAAGTTAAAGAATGTTTGAGAATTTCATGCCTCATCTCAGTAAAAATGTGTTCCGTTACAAGGGCAGTTTTGGTTTTAAGAAAGTTTATTCCATTTGCTCATTTGTTCAAGGTTGTGGGTACGATAATGATGAACTCACGTTAACTTTGGCTGCCTTTCTTTTCATTCGTAGGTCAGTGATGACCATTAATTTGTCATGATTCTCTCAACGTTAAGTCACATGTCAGCTATATGCTCAGGCTATGTAATCTCTGTCCAACATTCTCAATAAATAAAGATCATTCATTTGACGGTTAGGTCACTTTGAAGAAATTCATTGAGCTTGTAGGCAAGATCGCTGGAAACGAGTCTGCATAATTTCTCTGCCTGTATTTAGGGCTGGTTTAGCAGTTGTGAAGAAAGACTTCATTCTGAGCGCGAGGTTTTCGAACTTGTCATGAACCCTCGTGAAGGTGAACTGAGTTTGTTAGTGGTGCTTAGTGGTAGGGCAGTTTTAAAGCCGGTAGAAGTAAAATAGTACGGGTATGCCCCACTTTACGAAGGTTGATGGGACTGGAGAAGTTGGTTCGTAAAGTGAAATCTTCGTAAAGCGGAGCAGCAATTCCTATTATTTAGCATAGCAAACGGGTTTGAGCGGACAAGAATCTGGAAGAAAACTATCCAGCAGCGCCAGGGACGGGAAACGACACATGAAATCCAGAAAATTCTTATGATATACCAAAAGCCGCAATAACTTGTAAAGAAAAGCCCCATACAAGGTGGAAATAGCTTAATTGTTGTTTCACTTACTATAATTGGGAAGATAACGAGCCGAGGACTGTTACTGCGGGAAAACATTCCTACGTGTTTGGACGTAGACGGTTGCGGTTGATCGTCCGCTTCGGTCAAAACTGACCGCTTGATAAAAGATGCAATACAAGCTGTTGTATCCTTCCCCCTTCTTCGAAGCAGCGAATAACGCCCCCGCAAATCCTTTGCGAAGCGAAAACTTCAGCTTCTTCGCAACATTGAAAGTTCGCAAAGCGGGGCACACCTGTATTTTAAATCGAACGGTGCAAAAAGTTAGACGTAAAGACCATACTTTTCTCATACTTTTTCCAGCCATCATTTAGGCTCTTGTGATTCAAGGTTTACAGTATAGTTTTATTTCACTTTTTTCATTTGCGCCATCTTTTCTGCTATGCTTATTGCCATTGGAAGGCAGCAAAGTTTTCAATGTTAGAATTTCGCAGTGTTCTGTGCTGTCGATATATGGGCTTCTGACGTTGCTAAGCTCTATGCCCTCATCTCGGCTGTAGTGGGATTGCGTAGGATACAGAAAGGTTCTTTGCTTTTCAGAGGAGGAATCGTCTTTCCTGAGACAGTATGTGCGGCGTTCCGCCTCAACACGCAGTGGAAGACCACCACCAGTTCCCCTCTCATTGCCATGGAGCATGCGTTAGCAGCGTCAGCGGTAGCTGAATACGCCACGCAGTTCCGGCTCGCTACAGACCCGAGGTCCTATGTAAAGAGCTACATCGGTCCCTTAGGCGCATAAAAGAAGCCGTCTTCATACAACACAAATATAAACTGGGACAAAGGAGTAGAAATTAGTGATATTTGGAACAACTTAACGTTACGAAATGTTGTCTCCTTGAGTAACTCCTCATTTCTCTTTTTGTTGTTACCTCCGTTCCTATTATTCATCTTTGTTCCTGACCTTCGTTTACCCTTGCCCTGAATTTCATTGTTATTCTTTACTGTTATTTTAGTTTTAGTTTTCAGCTGACAGCTGCGATCCCTGCCGAAGTCGGTCGGATGGAGGGGCTTGCAAGCATGAAGACCGGCCCGGTGAGCTAGACACTTCGCGCTGATGACGGGCCCAGAAGAGGCCCGAAAGCTCCGCGTTTATATTAATAAACGTTGCCTGAAAGAACGGGGACAAAAACCGCAAAGCCTTCGAACAGTTTTAGTTTTCGTCTTTTTTGTTAACCGCTCTCTGCCAACCTTCCACGAGGTGGAAGGGATTAAATTTTAGGTAGCACCTTCGACAGGGAAACCGTAAAGTCAAGGCAACAAGAAATCAGTAACGATATAGAAGCGTCTTCGAAGCCTACGATACGGGAGGCTAGGAGAAATTAAGGCATCAAGAAATTAAGACGCTGCGAAAATACTTTAAACCAGGCATGTCGAACTCAGGGTCCCCCAAGGGCCGCATTGGTCACATTTGCGTTGTCATGAGGGCTGCACACGGCAACCAATTGAAGTCATTTAATAGAAATTACTGGAGAATATTCTTATTACTTAAACTTGGAAACGTACAATGTGCACAGAAATGGTTTAGCGGCTAACGACACGGATGAATGAGAAGTAATGAAGTGGTTTAACAAAAGAAAAAATATGAATCTTTTAAAATAGCGATATAGACTTGTACGCGACAGCAGCAACTACACTGTACAAAAAACTACAACAGTTCAAAAAGAACATTTGTTTACGACTATTCAATCATTTGTAGTGTTGCCATGAGAGGCTTGACACATTTTTTTAAGTACAATTTTTTCTACGTATGGTTGAAATATCTGTGGAGTATCGGCTTTAATCAGAGAAGACAAGAGTTGATCGTTCAGCCTTGTTCTCTGTGAAGCGTTTGCTGACTTCATGAAGGAAAAGAATTATTCGCGCACATGCATAGAACCGAACATTGCCATAATCCTTAAGGCAAACTTTCTGAACTTTTCAAATTCTTCAGGAAGGTATGAAAAGAAACCAGTTATCCCCACTTCAAGGTACTTTGCCCTGAGAGTAGAATGCGACTGCGTTTGTAGTAGTACCACCTGCAGGATTCCTTCTGCCTTGGTAACATCAAAGGTGAACGGTGCTGAGAATAATGCAAGCTGGTGTTCAAAAGAAGAGAAGCCACGAACACAGGATAGCTTTCATTTTTCTTGTCGTACTAATGGAAATCGACTAACTGAAGTGATCCTAAACGAGGCCTGCCCGTATATATAACAAGGTTTCGAACTCCAGACGCCCAGGGTACAAGGTTTGGTACTTCAGTATTCCTTCTGCGAGCCGCAGGTGTAGGTGTGAAGGGCTGCATGTGGCCCGTGGGCCGGTAGTTTGACATGCCTGCTTTAAGCCATGGAACCTGACTTTTAACTAACCTGACCTACTCCATACCACTAACCTCAGCGCACATAGGACCTGTATATCTGATCGCTGAAAACGGAGCGCGCTAGGCTCCGAAAGCTCTGAACATATAGAATTGTGTGTAAATATGCAATAAACGGTATGTACCTTTTATGTAGTAAATAAAGATATAGCTCTAAAGGTAGTGCTTCCGAACAGGATCATATAACTTCATACTGTTGCCTTATTACGGCTGGATCGTGCTGTTAAAATTTCACTTGAAGGAAAATGGAGCTTCCAGGACAAAACCCGTCCCGTCATTAGCATACAGAATGAATGAGACCAAGCAGTCGACAGTTATTAAGGAAGAATTTAAAGCGAACGAATAGAACTCTAAATGTGGGATTATGGAGAAAACGAGTAATTAAAGCAGCAATAATTAAAAAGTAACTTAAAGCTGGAGGACGAACTGAAAGCTTGAAGCAAATAACGGCTATACTTTATAACAACAGAAATTCAAAGTAATAAATTAAAACAATTAAAATTAAAAGTCGAAATAAACAAAAGAACAGAAACAGAACAGGTATGGATGAACAGAGGAAGTAGGCAGATCACGGGGACAACGTTAATAAGGGTATTAAGGGACAGCACTTTGTTTCTTCAGTGAAATATGACTATATCAAGCTTTCCAAGGCCTTGTCGCGGTTGTACGTTACATTATGCCTGATGTAGATGGCTTCTCTCAACGTCCTTAGGAGAAAGTCTGTTTCGTGGCAGACGATCTTTGCGTGGGAGTGTCCTGAACAGATCATCTCGTGTTTAGCCACTGCGGACGCATTGGAAGTTTCCTCGATCGATTGATGTGGTTCTAGCTGCGGTGGCCGTCCGCGGTCGAGGTCTGGTATACCCGTTCGACGATTGTGAGCATTACGTACGCGAGCCACAGAGGAAATGTGTTCATCAAACCGTTGAACCAGTGACCGTCTGGTTTCACCTATATGCGCTGCTGAACAGACACATTTGGCCACCTATATAAATCTGTTTCATTGTTCTCCGGGTGTTTGGATTTTGTCCTTCCCGAGAAGTGTGCGTAAATTACGAGAACTCTTACGGAAAACACTAGAACCTGAGAGGGATCGAAGTTGTTTGATTTTCTCACTACATGGGTATGGACGTAAGCCTTATATAGGCATATCTCATTGAAAACACAAAGCGCTGCGCCTTAGACCATTATTAACATCTCTTTGTCCTCTTGATCTGCTTAATTCCTTTGTTCATCCCTACGTTTTCTGCCTTGTTTTTATTTCGAGTTCTAATTTTAATTCCTTTAGTTTATTACTTATTTCAGTTTTTATTAGTAGAGTAAAAACGGTTTATTTCCCGTTCGTATGCGCAAAAACGGAGGTCATATCGTAGCTTTCGGAACACTTCTGTTTCCGTCGTCAGCGATAGATGTTAAGGCACCGGTGGGCCGTAATGGTCTTATATAAGGCAGCCAACGGGTCAAGGGGCTAATGGGCAGCACCTGGTCTGACTAATCAAAGCAGCCCACATTTCACCGATCTCAACACCTTTGTCTCTGTAATGACCCGTTATGGCGGACGTAGAGCGCCCCTTTTATTTTAAAACAGGCACTCGCGGCGTAGGATCTTCGGTCAGAGGTCCAGCCAACATTGAGAGCAATGTTCGACGACCGCTGAGCCTTTGACCACGTCAGCCTTCGTTTTCCTGTGATTCGTTTCCTTCCTCTCTTTTTCGGTCTGCTTGGGTTTTTTTTTGCTGGTCTGCCACGGCCTCTGCGTCGAGGTATGCGGCTGGGACTGATCCGTCTTGTGTCTGCGAAATGTCCGTGTTCTCTTGCGTTCCGCTGACTTTTTTGCGCGCGTTGTTGTAGCGATTGATCCCATCTAAGTGCTGGTCGGACCTGTGAAGTAAAGCAGGGGTGGGGAACCTTTTTGCTGCCGCGGGCCGTACAGTATACTCAAGCAAAAAACATA
>KN538403.1:467655-479618 GCA_000797535.1 Trichuris suis | reverse complement strand
CCATGCCGAGGCTGTCACCCGCAAATGATTTATCCGCGATAGATGAGCACTTTCACACGCATGCCACAGGTCAGTTGCAGCACAGACTTAATCCCGACCACGCTATATAATCGCCCGCTTTCTGCACACACATTTACTGCACCATCATTACGCATTCGTTGTACCTATTGCCGCCAGTGTATCCGTTCTCTCCGTTACCGTTTTCTATTATACACCGTTGTCGTTGAATATTAAACGGCAATCGTCGCTGAGTCTTCGATAGTCAACTAGCGCAGCGACGACAAGCGTCATAACACTTTCTCCCTCGGGACGGCATACTGGAAAGATTCCTTTGTGAAACAATTGACTGAAATTCTTACCACTTTACGTCTGCTGTTTCTCAGCACTGGATTTCAGATAACGAGTCTGCTTCGTTCCTAGTCTTTCTTGACCTTATCAGCGATTTACCAGTGAAATCGAGCTCGGTAACTTTCGAAACTGCTCACTTGCGTCGTCAGTAGCTAACGCAGAAATGTGACGGATACTATGGTCAACGGGTCAGTGGGTCAGTAGGCATGGCTAAAAGTGGCTCGACACGACGGTATTGTGCAACGATTGGTCACTGTGCAAACCTGGCTTATCTCCACGGTTTTGTCGGTCGAGGTCAGTATTATGCCGAATCAATAGGCTCTGTTTTGCATGTTCAAAGGCTTTGTTTACGTATCGGTCGCCGTGGCCCGCAAGTCGCCGGCATGAATACGCGGACGCGGGCTCCACCTTGACCCTATGGGTCAAGGTGGCCGCTACAGTAAGACGTCTGCGGCAGAAATCTGGCAGTCCCAGCGAAAACATTTTAGATTGGTTCAAGTGACCGCTTTGTCAAGACTGTTCTGTATAATAACGCTGATAAAACTCTTTTTTATTTTTGCAAGCCATTTTTGTCGTTCTTGCAGACTTTGTCTCGACCAAGGGTTTGGACACATTCCTTAGTGGATTCCCCAAAGGTTTCAGTTAATTTAGAGGCTTCGTTTTACACTGTCTCGCTAAAAATGAAAAATTAAAGCTTTGGCTCAGCTACGTGCGCCTGCACATGAAATCTATTGGAATATATTCGGTTTATTGCCGCTGGGCGAACCGCAGCGATTGCACCTCGACCTATACGCCGCGCATACGCAAAATGGCGCAAACGGTTCAGATAATCGAGGGTCTTCTTACACGCCGGGTCGGCATATGCGCCGCGATATACGGTATATGCACCAAAGTGGATACACAAGACTTTGTGCCTGCGGCTGGCAGATGTGACCAATATATATATACGTGTAACCAAGAGTAGTTCGAAGCGCGATGCAGTGTTATTTCAAGGCGGAGATAAAATGCCCCTCTGGCCTAAAGTAAAACGAGTCCCAGAATTAATGTTATGCACAGCCAGAAGTGATGAAAACTAATGCCTGGACACTGGGTGCATCGTAACGGTCCCTGACATGTTGCATTTATTTTTTATGACTGAGGTGGTTGGAAAAGTAGAACCTTTAACTTTTCGAGCTTACAGTCATCCCTAACTTTTCAAGAAAATGTTATCCCGTCCTCAGCGGAGACAAAATAAAGAACAAAGAAAATGGATATACGAAATTATTTGTCTCAACTAAGTGATTTGATCAGCGTCTTTACCGGATCCGCAATAAGTACTTTCTAACATTTACGTTTGTCTTCCACTTAGCCTAAAATACACGGGCCGACTTGTATGGTCGATATTGATAAATCTCCCAACAGACACCAACATTCAAGATATTGATAAATGCCAAAATTTGGCAGTAAGTTTGACAGTCGACTTAGCCGGTATAAACGAGTTTCGAATTAGGTTTCCTCTTATGTACGTCACTGTCCTGTTCAAGTGAGTGATCTCGATAATGGGGAACATTCAAGTGACTTTCGTGCCCGCGTATGAGAAAGCAACAAAGAAGGTTTGCTCGCATTTAATTCTTTCGTTTGAATAAGAAGCGTCAATATAGAAAAATAATAAGAACATTTTTTATGTCGGGAAGATCACGCAGCATTCACAATTTTCCTTGTTCCATTTTCTCCGTCAATCTATTGTTCCAGTGTCATCGTAAAACAAGAATAATGCTGAAAATTGGCTGAACGATCTGCATTGAAGGATGTTTTCTTCCATCGACTTGCGCTCAGGTCAAAAAGGATAACTGCAGTAACACCATCGAAATTCCCTGTTACAGTAGCACAGCTTACTCTTCTAACCATGACTTTTAAAGAATTAGTAATCTGCGTTACTTCCTCTGTTACGCGACGATGTTTTAACGTTGCATGTTTTCATTGCTATGTACCATAGGTTCTCAAAGTGAGCGATATCGCTCCCAGGGGGCGATTTGGGGGCGCAGGAGCGCGATGAGAACCCTGTGCTGGGGCGCTGGGAATCACATAAGAGGAGCTCTGGCAGGATTATCCCTAGCGCAGGAGTGCTGTCGGATAGACTAGCGCATGAGTGCTTACTGTTCACATAGGGGACGGCACACCTCTACATCTTGTCATTGCTGTTCAATGTGAAGAAGTACTGCTGAAGCAAAGCGCTACTGGTCTCGGAATGGTTGAATTAGCTTGCAAATTACCGAAGTCTTATTCTGAAGATTTCATTCCCTGTGAGCCCAATCTTATTATTGTGAATCAGCAGACTTATATTTTGGATTTCCAATTCGCAGGGAGGTTTTCCTTGTCTACGCGCTTTCAGTTTTCCTCAGCGAAAGCATGTCTAATGATTGAAAAACGTTCGGATGCTGTGGATGCAAAAATTTTCCCACGGGGGGCGACGACAAATTCCTATCCCTGAAATTTTCCCACGAGGGGCGATGGAGCGGAAAAGTTTGAGAACCTGTGCGATATACGGATAGAAAATCCATGCAGACGTATCAACGCTTATTTTTCATGTGAGTTCAATTTGTATCACGTTTCAATTTAACTTGCGGTGTCATTCGTACTAGTTGGATCCAATAGGTAGGAATGGTTCTCCTTTACCGTTTGACAGCTGACCATAGGCTTGCCTTACCCTATACCAGTGTTTCTGTAACTAATATACAGTGTTTCTGTAATTAATATACACAGTATGGACTCGCACTTGTGCGGCTAGTAATTCGGAAAGAATTGTCGATATCTTTTTTGAGGAACGCGAAAGCAACAAGCATAAACATGACCGTTCCGTTCAGCAGACCTTCGTCATACCGACGCTAAGAACGACCCAGCGGTCCATCCTCCTCCTTATAGTCCTGTCCACGGGGTCAGACCAGGTTGCACAAGCACTGGCTGACTAGACCTGTCTTCGACGGTAGCTTCCATGTTATGTGGCACGGGGAACGTCGCCTTATGCTGTTTACGTCAACAGCTCTCGCGTCATTGCTCTCCTGGGTCAATCCTTGCTTAGAGCTGACAGATCCCCTAGTCGCTCGTACGGTTTCTCAAAGGAGACAGTACCGTCTCGACGGGGATGGGGCGGTGGAAACGAAAGGGGCACTTGGGGACGGTACCACCCACTGGGGGTTACGGACAACTCAAGCAAGCTTGTGGGCGTCGCCACCAACTCCAAGGGTGAGAGAGGACATCCACCGGTTCTTTTTCCGTTGAATTTTGCCCCAGCTCCGGCTTGGTCACATTGGGACTCTGATGGCCCAGTCGCATTGTAATTCCACGAACTGCATTTTATATTTGCTGCTATCGATCGTTGTCATTTTTGCATTCAAAGCTGTGAGGCCACTTTACAGGCGAGCACCAGTTCCAGGAATTGCGTTTTCAACTCGCTGCCGTTTATCGCTACCGCTTTTATATACTAAGCCACGAGGCCACAGTATGAACGAGCGCCAGTTCCTGCAATTACAAATGTTGCACATGCCTCTTGCGTGCTGGCAAGAAAAGCAAGCCATATTGATTTCTGAAGCATAGATGGCTGTCGTTTCCATGAAGCTACTGTTCGTTGGACATCGGTTTGCGTGTTTGGCTCGATTCTCTGAAGTTTAGTTCTTTTCTGTCTGTGCAATGGTACTAATTCCTAGTAGGTTTGCTTCGCACAGCAGTTCTGACAGTTAACAGAGTGGCATCTCACATCGTCGCTGATGACTGATTCAAAGCGAAAGAACAGAAAGTGCAGCAGTGTTTGGCGTTTTGCTTCGTTTGCTGTCTGAGCAACCGAAGCCTCCACGTGTGCATGCTTTGCGAGCGAGTTCTCATAAGTGAGCTAATGAAGCCGAGCAGACTGAAGGAACATCTGACTAAAGTACGTCCTGCAAGGAGCTGAGACAATGTGACCTACTTCCGCAAAATCCTAGATTAGCGAACCCACGGAGTGTAACGTCTTGTGAATTACGTATGGAGCATGACTGCTTGCTTGCATCTTACAGAGTTTCACTGATGGTTGTAAAGTGTGGCGAGCGCACACAATCGGAGAACAACTGTTGATTCCAAGGGTCAGTGAGATTTTGCGAATAGAGTTCCATAATTCTGAACCAGGCACCGCCAGGAAAATTACCCTTCGCAAAGACAATGTTGAGAGTCGAATTGACCAATGGCCTGGACGTAGAAGAAAAGTGCGACCTGTTGGGGAACAGACTTTTGATTACAGTTGAACAAATCAGTACCGCTGAGAAATGAAACGTTATTGTTAGCATACTTGCATTTCACCAAGGATGAGCAAGTGACGCAAGAGTTATTTTTAGGGAAAGCTTAAGGCCGCCGCTAGGGATGAGTCCATTTTCCGAATCGCTGATCACTTTTTCAAAGAAAAGGCCATTCCTCTTAAAAACATAACCGCCGCTGCCACTGCTGGAGCACCGTCCATGGCAGGCAGTTATGGCGGATTCGTTTCGTACCTGAAGGAGATGATGACTCAAGTTATGACGGTCCACTGGCGTCATTCACCGTCAACAGTTAGCAGGGAAGCATTTGAGTCGTCGTTTAAACGATGCTTTGCAGTATGTGATCACTGTTGTCAATAGAATACGAAGTAATTCTTTAAAAGACAGGCTGTTTCAGAAACAGTGACGAACAGGACGAAGAATACGACCCGCATGTCGTGGACACTGAAGTTCATGGCTGCCCAAAGGTCCTTGCTTGAAGAGATTTCATGAGCTGTTTGAATCATTCCTTTCATTTTTCGCAGATAAAGATGATATGGAAACTTCGTCAAGCTGACACTGCACATTTGACCCATTTATACGAAAATTTCGTGCCAGTGGAATTACGATTAGAGGTTGGTAATCTGAATTTAATGAAAACGAAATCAGTCTTGCCTTCATTCGTGTCTAAGCTTGCGTTCTATAAACGGAACATATCGCGAATTCCCGAAGGTATCCGAACTGAAGCGGTGCACGACTCTTGTGACTATGGCATCAAGAGGTGTACTGCGAACACCTGCAAACGCTCCACGAGGAACTGAAGCTGTAAGTCCATGACGTCTTGTCGATGGTGACGCCAGATTGGGTGATTGACCTTTTCGCCAGCGCTGAGGACACAGAGCTGCACTGCACTTACAGGAAGAACTGTTGGACCTTCAGTCAAACGATGAACTGAAACTGAGGCTGCGTCACGCATACGCAGTGTTTTGGCAGCAGAGCTAAATACAATTCTGTATCCTCCTGCTTCGTATGTCCTCGAACGATTGCTAGTGGTTGTGCCGTCCTCATGTTTGGTTGAATCTTGTTTGAGCATCGTTACGGACGTCCTCATAAGAGAGCGCAACCGACTGCAAATCGCGAACCGAGGCCATTTACGACTTCGCGTGTCAGGAATCGAACCGAACATTGAAAAATTTGTTCGCTTGGACGGGTGTGACGATTCCTCCTAATGTTGTGTCAGTGGCATAGAAAAGCAATAGAACAGCTTCCTATCTCACTGAAAGAAAATGCAAAACCGACTATGAACGGAATTCCAAATAGCAAAGTCAGGGCGAACGTTTCTCAAAGGGCTCTCTGTCAATAATATTGGATCAATAATATGGAAACATTTCTCCGCTTGCAAATCATTACTGTAGTTTGTAGTTGGGCCCTGTCTTTGTGTGTTAGCGCTTGTTCCCTGTGATTTAATAAAGCACAGACACAACAACTGGCGATGAGGGTTTGTTTCTGTATGGCGATCGAAGACGGGATCAGTCGGCTTCTAGCCTCAATGGCCCATCAGCAGGAGCAGCAGCAGCAAATGTTGGAAGCCCTAAGTGTTGTGTCCCGTGGCAACGCTACACAGGGCCAAGAGACTAGCATGGCCATAGCCACACGGCTGCCTCTAGCGTTGACCACGAACAATACAGAGAACCCGATTTCGGGGGGATTACGGTGGAAAAACGGTGGTGGTATGGAACGTAGAAGGGTGACGGTTGGTTGCGTGTGTGTTGTACGCTCTGGAGAGTAAACGTTTGCTTGGAAGTTATCACTAAGTTTGTTGATCTCGTCGAGCTCAAGCTGAAGGAAGTAGTGTCCTGTCGTTTTCGGCTTTCGATAAGAAAGGAATGATGACAACTTATCTCGGGCGGCTGGAGCAGCATTTTGAGCCCAATCGTATAACGGATAATGCCTAAAGGAGAGCATTTCTCTTGTCATGGGTCGGCCGTGAAGGTTTTGAGTTGATGCAGAAGCTATTCGGCAAAGAAGCTATTGCTCAGCAACCTTATGAGTGTTTGGTTACACCGTTGACTGACCATTGGACATCAAAAACATAGGTCGCCACTGCTCGATTCCAATTCAATCAAATGAAAATGAAGCCTGGACAGACTTACGCAGAGTGGATTGCGGATCTACGCGGGTTTGCTGAAGACTGCCATTATGTGTGCGAAAATCCCAAATGTGGCGCGACTTTTGTAGACAGTTTAATCAGAGATATGATTATACTGCACACTCCCCATGAAAAGGTCCGTACGACTGCCCTTCACTACAGAAACCCATCGGTGGATCAAGTGATAAGTATTGCTCAGTCTTTCGAAGCGTCGTAAAGGACTATGGCAACAAAAATGAGAACGCAGCGTCACTACCGACGGTTCACCGCGTCGGGAACGGCGATCAGCATCCCCGGGAGAACCGCTCATCAGGTCCTAGCGGTGTAAACAGCCGTGGTGTTCGGTCTTGTCCAAGTTGCTGGATACGGCACAAGAGGAGCTGAACCGTGTACGGCGCTCGTATACAAAGAGGTTGACCGGACGGGCTCAATAGCCGTGAAGAGTCTTTGCGACCTTATTACCTAAGGCGCCACATGCTAACCTTTCTTCACGGAGTGATTCTCTTGGACTCAAACAGTAGACGTGTGGTGATTCCACAGTGTGTCATTAAAATATGTATTAAGTCGGCTGCACGAAGGCCACTGGGGGGTGGTCAGAATGAAGCAATTGGCTAGACGCTACTGCTGGTGGCCTGGAATTACAACACGGAAGGCAGCCTCGTTTGGTGCTGGCTCTACTCAGACCTACGATAAGTTTAATGGGCAAAGATAAGGAAAGCGATGTCATGGAAGAGCGAGAAGCTCGAGGGGCGAGTCGGTGGCACCCTGATGACGAAGTGTATGTCTGCAACTTCCATGAAGGGCCAAAGTGGTTGCAGGCGTGATCTCCAAGACAGTAGGAACGATTGACTTCAGAGTAGAAACGGAACGAGGAACATGGGTGAGGCATCATAATCAACTAAGAAGCCGCTCATCAGAGGAGGAGCCATTCACTGAAGACAAAGAACAAAGCCTGGAAGATGGAACGCTTCATAACGGGTCCCAATTTTTTGCATGCAAAAAAAGAACAAAGCCCTGGTCGTAGTCGCGAAGACGTTGAAATTCAGCCAGGTCGCACAGAATTCGGCGATCCCCAGCTCGTTTATCCCCTAAATAAAAAAATAAGGGAGGAGGAAATGTAGTGACGTGAAAACTACGCGTCAGTATAAAAAAAGGTTATATTATGTTCAATATTGTAAGGGTTCAACATTTTCTGTCGTCTCTTCTGAAATTATTGAAGTTAATTCGTTCGTACGAGTCGCAGCAATAAATGTGATTCTGCAAACCCACTGGTGAAAATGAAGTGCTGTATTACCTGTCCTTGAAATCTCGAAAGGAGTCGTTACTGTTGATGTAATCTTGAAAGGAGTTGTTACTGTCAATGCATCATGAACTTTGCTCGACATTCCCCTGGCAGTAGCAGTCTTTACTGCGGCTGAACATAAAACTCAACAGCTAGCGAATGAGCCTAAAACTAATTTTACACAGCAGCGTCGATTCCTCTCTTTTTCTGTCTCGTCCTCCTTTAATAGTTTCATTAAAAATATAAAGTGTGTGGCAAACCCGTCTTACCTTTCCTAGTTAAAATGGAATCACAAACAAAATAGCCACTTATGATAGCAATTACAAACCAGCTGAAAAGGGCAAAAATCTCAACGGAACTGAAACCACCTCGGCTTGCCTTCGGCAGTTTCATTCTAGCCTCTGCCTGACCTGTCGCTGCTTTCAGCTTCACTAAGTTCTTCAACTTAGAAACTTGCCTCGGTAAACTTTTCTTGGTTTGTTCCACCATTCTTAAATCGTTACATTTGCTGATAAGTCTATTGCAACGTTAGAAGGTGTTTTAAAGCATAACAAAAATTAGTTTAAATCGTTCAGTTGTATAAGTTTTATTTAACGGTAGGTGCCCGTTCTTTTGTATTCAGTTTTCAATGGCCGGAGCTTTCAGGTTTGTAGCATAACCCGTCATCTGCGGTAACCAGCAGACTACAAGCTCCAGCCATTGAAAACTGAATACGAAAGGATGGGCAACTACCGTAAAATAAAACTTATACAACATGAAAACCTACGGTCCCGTTAAGAAGAGTTACGCATTCACAATTTATCTTCAGTTCACGGCTTCGGCCCGTTTTGTGTGTCTGTAAGTAAACTTCAAAATGCCCTACCAGCGAATGGATGAGCAATTTTGATAAGTGCTGTTCGCTCCGTCTCTACAACCTTCCTCAGTGCCGGTCTGTTAATGTTACCATGGAGCGGGAATTCTATTTAGACCTCTCCAGCCGGCTACCCTGCTATCCCTGTTCACGGCAGCAGAATTTTTGAAATACTTAGGAGTAGAGTTCAACCCCTTCGGCCGGCGGCGCGACCAGGTGGCAGGGGCGCTGGCGCTCCTAGGTCGTGCATGCAACGCAGCATTGAAGCTGCAACAGAAAGTGGAGCTGATTCGGAGTCACTTACTGCCATGACTCCGACTAAAGTAAGTGTATACACTTACTTTAGGGAACCCACTCGCAACCGTTGGTCGAACGATCGACAAACACGTCCGCCAGGCGATCAAAGCGATACAGCACTTGCCGCTGACGACGGTCTGTGATGACTACTTCTATTTGCCCCGTGCGCAGGGTGGACTTGGGCCCATCAACCTCCAAGAAATCACCGAGCTCACTACCCTGCGATTATACATGAGGATGCGATCCAGCGCTGATGAAGTCGCACAAACCGCCTCACAGCTTTGCTTTAATCAAAGACGGCAAACGCGGCTTCTATGCCGGCGAAATATGCCAACGCTTGACGCTATAAGTCTGCATGCGGCCAAGGAAAGAGCGACGCGCGGCTGCTTCGTGAGAGGTTCCTTGGCACTTACCAAGGCATCGGATTCTGTGAGTTCAGCGATAAGCGCAGCAATGGGTAGCTTGTCGGAGAGGGTATGACCGGGCATGGGTTCATCGCGGCGATAAAGGCAAGGACTTCTCTCGTCCCCACGCGTGTGCAGACCCTTCGGGGTCGAGCTGATCCGGACGACTGGAGGGTCCTCTGCCGGTGATGCGGCGATGTGAGCGGAGCCCGCGAAACCCTCGCCCATGTCACCTAGCACTGCGCTTTCAGCCACAGACTCATCGTGAGACACCACGACGCTATAGTGAAGAAATTAATGTCACTAGCAGAAGCGTCTGCCTTCCAATGCCTCCTCAAGCCAACCATCAAAGCTAACAACAGCACGTACAAACCTGATCTGGTCTTGATCAGAAACAAAAACGCCTGGAACATTGATATTGCGATCTGCGATCCCCTGGGAGAGCAACGATCCCCTCGACAGACGGCACAAGGCAAAATGCCTCAAATAGATGTGCATTAAAGAAGCCGTTCTCGAGCTTACTGGGGCGACGTCTTGCGCCACAGGCGCCTGGTGTGCTCAGAACGAACGAACGCTGAATATGATGAGTTGGGCCGTCAGCGACCGGATGAAAGAGCTACTGTGCCTAATGGCCCTAGAAAGAACCTGTCAGATAATCAGTTGGTTTATGCAAAGCACACATCTGTCATTCAAGCCTGGAGCACGCCCCTGATGCCGGGGTAATCCGCGAACAGTACACGCCAACTATCCCGATGATGACACGCGGATGAAGCCCATTTTCGTCCCATGACTTCGACTGGCCACCTGCCCCCGGCGTCATTCAGTGGCAAAACCAAGGAGTGCACTGGAATAAAGCGTAACCGGGCAGTCTACTAATGACTCCGGCCTGAGTTTCCATGGAGAACCTTACGCAACCGCGACGTTTCTGAAATAATACTTCATATATCGTTCGTATACGCCTTTCGTTTATGCACTTTTCCGTTTCTCTCTTTTGGATTCGCAGTATCCACCAAGATTTGTCAATTACTGCAAATAAACCTTGAATAGCCAAATGCCTCGTCATCTAATTAGTGACGCGCATGAATGGATCAACAAGATTCCTACTGTCCCTATCTACTGTCTAGCGAAACCACAGTCAAGGGAACGGGCTTGGGAAAATCAGCGGGGAAAGAAGACCCTGTTGAGCTTGACTCTAGTCTGACTCTGTGAAGAGACATTGAAGGTGTAGCACAGGTGGGAGGCCGGTGGTGCCGCGCCGACAGTGAAATACCACTACTTTGATCGTTTCTTTACTTATTCGGTCAAGGGGAAGGAACGGTCGCTCGCGTGGCCGTCTCACGGCGCGCGACGACAGCAACTTTTGGTGCAGAGCCCACGGGACGCGTGCCCCGCTGTCGGCGGCACGTCGAGCACCCGTAGCAACGCGAGGTGCCGTCCAGGGCGATCCGCTCCGAAGACAGTGTCAGGCTGGGAGTTTGACTGGGGCGGTACATCTGTTAAACGCTAACGTGGGTGTCCCAAGGTGAGCTCAGCGAGGACAGCAACCTCGCCTGGAGTAAACGGGCAAAAGCGCACTTGATTTTGATTTCCAGTACGAATAGAGACCGCGAAAGCGTGGCCTGGGAAGTTGCCCATCTAGAAATTCGTTGGTCATTCCTCCGCTGTTTTCCATCAACGATGAAGGTTCGTTTTATGCAGGAATTCAAGGCACTCCAATTATAGTAACCATAATGGTCCCTAAGTCTTCACGTGAAAAGAGCTGTCGCACATCCCTCACTTTAAATAATCAAAAGTTAGAAATGATCAATCTTAGTGAGAAGGGTATGTCGAACGCCGACATGGCTCGAAGGTTAGGCCTCTTGAGCCAAACAGTTAGTCAACTGATCAAATAAAAACAAAGGTTTTTCAACGAAATTAGAGGTGCTACTCCAGTGAACGCGCGTAAAATAAGAACGCGAAATAGCATTATTGCTAAATATGGGGAATATCCTGCTGGTATGGACAGAAGAACAAACTAGAGACGACGTTGCTTTAAGACAAAGTACAGTGGAACCGCGATTATAACAACCTCGAACTTAACTCTCGATTATAACAATTTGCTAAGGAGAACAATAGGTTACAGTACGACAGAATGATGTGGAAGTTACGACCGCGATCTCGCGGCATAGAAAGGTGAGATTACTCAGAAACAAACGCGAATCACAGAATTTTCGAAAAAAAGATTAAATCTTTGTTGGTGCTGTTATAGTTAATTTGAACTCAGCAGTCATGCAGCCAGGTTTCGTTAAAAAATGAAGCTTAAAGTACATGAAGACAGGGTAAACTGGCAGGGTAAGCAGGGAGCGGCTGACGTTGACGCAGATCAAGTTGCCGCATCGTTCACGTTGACGCA
>KN538403.1:418206-429214 GCA_000797535.1 Trichuris suis | reverse complement strand
CCTATCGGGATTTTGACCTTTCGGGATTTTGACCCTAACCCAGGGAGCGGTGGGTAGATCAAAGGCGGAAGGACCGGTGGCGTAGGTAAATTAATTTGTCACTTTCTTCATCGAACGGCAACTGTCATTTTCGCCAGAACAGAATTATGAAAATGAAAGTGAATAGCAGAGCTTTCTGGACCTCCAGGCCGTCTAAAGATATCATCTTTCGCTGAAGTGGGGGCCGGGAGGTCATGAAAGCTCCTTTTCTGTTTCGCGTCGCAATGTTCCGGCGCCCTTGATCCCTTATTTTAGCGTTTGGGGAATTCCAGGACGCTGACAGGGTGCAAGCTGTTAACTAGAAAGGTGAAATCATAACTTTGATATCTTGTAACGAGACAGCGCAGGAAAACGTTTATTCTGCGATCCACAAAAGCACTGCGAGCCTGCGCAACGGCAAAGTCAGAAACTGCTCTTTAGTAGTGTGCTACGCTGCACACCTGTGCCCTTTGCTGATTGGTCGCGCTTGGTTAGCTATGCTACATATCTTATCATGTGGTTAACGCAATTTATTTCTATTTCTAAGGCTAATTTTTCTCTCAAACTCGTGGCACTAGTGCAGTTCATTTTCCTCGACACTTTCTGAGGCCATTAGAGAACATTGAAAAATTGGCGTTTTTCACAGCAGACTCCTCCCCATTGTTCCTCGCCAATTCGAAGGATACACTCATGGCCGATTTGCTTTTGGTCTTATGGGCAAACAGGACTTATTACTCAGACAGCTGAATAATTATTCAGTAATTACCTTCTGAACATGATTACTTTTATCAACGAAAAGGAAGCTGACAACAGGCAGTTTACTTTTCCACTCTAGGTGTACACTTGTTTTGAAAGATTCTGAGCGTTTTAGAGCCACTGTTTATAGGAACCTATCCACTTCGACAGATTCAGTCTCCCATCCCCGTAACCGCGGTTGAGAGCTGGCCGAAAATATAAATGAAAATTTCTGGAGATGAACATGCCATTCTGTTTGAATTGTGAACCATTCTGTGTAGCAAGATGAAACCACGCTCTGTCCTGTTCCGTTAAGCGTGAGGAGCGTAAATCATTCCTTCATCCAACTTATCTGTGGTGTCAACAGCATGTATCCATCAATCACTTAGCAGCTGTTATCAGACCGACTGCCCTTCTACCACAAATTGTGTATTCGAGTAATGCCTGTTTTACGTAACGGTGACCTCAAAGACTGCTATGGTGATAGCTGTTCGAAGTTGCTAAAAAGATTGATTCTGTACAATTAGCCGTTATGGGTCTTGTAACGTTCGTGCTCAGAATGTGGGCGTACACGAACGGGCTACGTAATGTTGCGTAATCGAGGTCAGGCTGCGTAACAGCATTAGCTGTAATCCCATCACCAACGGCGCGCGATTCAGCAGACCAGAAAAGGCCTAGTATAGCGTTTGGCGAGACATTAGACATTTGCGACCTTGCACACCTGCGATCGCTGTCTGTTCATCGAAGTTGGGGCATAAAATGGGCATCTGAGAACCGCACAGTCACCGTAGTGTGTACTTCTGAATTCTTGCTTATCGCACCGTATGATGATGCGTTAAAGTGCTTTTTATTGTTGCGTCCTGTTCACTGTGAGTTTCTCAACAGTTCTTGTAGACCACCCAGCCTAAACCTAAACTTAAGGCAACTGATACGTTGGTCATACTTTTTCTACGCAAAGTACAATGTTGACATTCAGTGTGTAGTCTGGTCCAAGAGCGACAGTCTTTTCTAATAGAAGGCCAAACGTACAGGGAAGTTAGGACCCCCGTGATTGCCATGATATCTGGATGGCAAAGCTTGTGAACTGAGTCGAATATAACACGCAGCTGCACATGAGGAAGGTAAGGTCATTGCTGTTTCGTTGAAGCATCAACCCAGATTTCCCTGTCAGAGTAAGGCATTGGAACTTTCCTCAACTGTAATGGCGCCGCGTTGCGAATGATTACCTTGAGTTCATCGTCTTGCACTTGAGCGCCCACAATGGAAATGGGTTCGAATACTGAGTTTCCTGAATGCGTGAAAGAGCGTCGGCAATGCTGTTCGCAATAGCGGTAATATGTCTGATGTCAGTGGTAAATTGGGCAATCAATTCTAATTCACGCAGACGTCTGGATGAGCTGGTTAAAAGCAGATGATGATGGCTTGGGATCTGGGAAAACGGTAAACTCGCCACCTTCCAGTTGGCGACCAAAACGCTTAATCAACAAGGACATCGCCAGAAGATCCTTGTCATATGCACTGTACCTAGTTTCGGTGGGCTGCAGGTTTTTTGAAAAGAATCCAAGAGACTTCCATGTTCTGTTCAAGCTGGTAAAACGCGGCTAGCATTGTTGTGTCTGACGCGTCGGTAAACAGTCCTAAACGAGCTTGCGATTTAGGATGTGCCAGCAGTGTGCAATTGATTAATGCAGGTTTGGTTCCGTCGAAGGATGACTCTTTAGCTGCCCGTGGCCATTGGAGTGCTTAGTCTACCTCAGGAATGGCACGTGATTCGAGACGGGCTGCATGTGGTGTCCCTCGTCTGTTGAAATTAACCATGCTGATAAACGAACTTTAGCAACGATTTCTTCGTTGTCGGCTGCGGGAAATCGTGCTTGAGCCTTGTCTGGCAAAGGAACGATGCCTGTGCTTGTGATTCACGAACCGAGAAAATCAACTTCAGCCTTAGCGAACACACATTTGGTCGGCTTAATAATTATTCCATAGTTGCTAAGACGGTAAAATAGTATTCGCAAGTCGTGCCAATGTTCCTCTGAATTCCTGAAGAACACAAGAATATCACCGATGCACGCGAATAAAAAGCACAAACGTATCAATGAAGCGTGGGAATGCTTCGGCAGCATCGCGAACCTCAAATGGAATACGCAGGTACTCGAACATCCGAATGGAGTAGTAACGCTTGTTGTTTTTGGTGTCCGCCGCTTCTGAAGGAGTCTACGTGCGGAAAAATGTATAGCTGAAAGAGCCTGCTGCCATGTAATGCTGCGGTAGCATCTTCAGAATGGGGAGATAGACACTGATCCAGTAGAGTACTGTGTATAAGTGCCCGAAAGTCCCCAAAGGGGCGCCAGGTTCTTCTTTCTTGGACATCAGGCGTAGCGCGCTTGACCATGCTTTTGCTGGACGCCGAAGAATGCATTGGTCAATGAGAACGTTAAGTTTAGCCTTTATCGCGTTCAACTTGTCAGGACGAAGCCATCTTCGGCATGCCGTTTTGGATGGTCCTCTAGTAGTAATGTGATGCATGACGCCATGCTTTAGTTTTGCCTGCGAGAACTGCGGAGGTTTGAGCGAAGCGAATTCCGCGAGTATGTTGTGAAAGCGTGAAAATAGTGGGGTCGACTGCTTTGAAAGCGAGGGTAACAGCAAAAAATGTGATACCGTCGCAAGTAGCATTCGTTCTACAGTCGACTAGTTTTCGACGCTTGATATCGACCATAAGGCCAAAGCGAAACAGGGAACCGTCGCCAATTATTGGCTCAGTGACGCCAGCGTAGATGAAAGCCCACGGGACGGTTCATACTTACCCTCTTCACGGAAGGTCTAAACCAGTGTTTCCCAAGGGGGCGATGGGCTGCCGAGGGGGGCGATTTTGGTCCTCTGGGGGGCGTTTTTGAAATCAAGGGAGCGCAAATCGCCAAGGGTGCACTTGGGGGGCACTTTTGAGGTAAGGCGGGCATATGCCCCACGTGGGCGATCGTGTTGAAGGACTGTGCGCCAGAGTGCGCCAGCTTGTGTCACAGGATGACGGGTCATGGCGCGTGGAGGCCGCCGAGAGGGCAGCCCATGGTCCCCCATTCTGGTTATGCACACCGTGCCTGGCCAGAACTTGAACCGCAGATGTACACGCAATGAAAGAAGAGCGAGAAACAATGAATGTAGAAAAGGTGTTATACAAACCTATGATTACACGTCCATGACCCCCCCAGTGGGCGCAGCGTGTTTGCGACGGGTCTTTTTCCCAGGCAAGGACGTCAATATTTGCGACGTATTCGCAGACTCGCGCGGGCCCCTGGCCAAATCTCCTGACGACCGCCGATCCCCGATCTGTGCCGGCATTTGACCAGCGCCCGGGTCAACGAGGGGTATACAAGCGCGCCGCTCAGAGCTCTCCTTTTCGCCAAATTTGCTACGCACCGATCTGCGCCGTTGCTCTCATCGACAGTAAAGTAGCAGGTCAGGCTTCGCAAACGCTGCAAGGACATAGTAAAGTATGGCTTGCGAGTCAACTATTATGCGTACTGCGTAAAATAAAGTTGCATTGTTACTGCGCGTGCATTCACAGTTTTCAAGCCGACTAGGCCCCGGTCCGCCATCCAGCCAATGAGCGCGTTCGAAATTGACCAATCAGAATAGGGGGCGATGACAGCGTCTAGGGGGGCGATGACAACATCTAAGGGGGCGATGGCGGGCAAAAGGTTGGAAAACACTGGTCTAAACCCTTTTCTACTAAAACTTAAGAACACCAGCGAAGCTTCCGGAACTTATCTGAGCTCCATCTTCAAAGCTAAGAAGGAAAGACACTAAATGAAATGCACAAGACTCATGCCAGGGGTTAGACCAGCTCAGCCGTTACCAACGAAGGGTAAAGCGAGTGAAAGTAGAATAAATAAATATCGGTAGTCGTTTCCTAAGGCGCATCCATTCGAGATCGTCAAGCAGGAGTATCACTCCACGCGCGCTCGACCTTCCCTCTCTCGTCCTGGTTTTGTCCGTTCAAGCTCGTCAAAAGCGAAAATTTCTCCACATGCGCTTGTCCTTCCTCTTGTCTGATTTTTCCTCTCTGATCTCTCATATCTTCTAGACACCAGAACGGTGGCGAGGTATGAAATTCTTTACCTTATCGCTTCGAAGTTTCCGGTTAACTCCCCTTCCTGAACTCGCTATTAATAGGGACTTCCGAATACCTCACGACAAGTGTCTGCCGGAAACCAACACATTCAAATAGATATCTCCATTTCTCCCATCACCCACTTGCGGTGATGAGAGCAGCCACTCAAGGTAGGACCAGGTGCGCTGTATCGAATATGCGAGTATAATTTTATAATAAACGTATACGTGAATAATATTTTTAATAATATGTGAATATATGAGGGGGTAATAGCTGAATAGTAAGGAAACGAGACGAGGGTCCGCAGCTACCCGCAAAGAACGACTCAGAGACGGTTGGCGACGGAGGCGAATGAGTCCTGGGACTCCGAAAGGAAACGAGACGACCAAGCCCTTTTCTCTCTTTCTCACCGTTTTTATACAGAGGTAAAGCGAGGGGTCGTACCGAAGAGGGGTCACCGTTAATCCTCTCAGCTAGAGCTCGACAGATGTGTCGGTGACCCCGTGGTCATTTTTGATCGGGACAAAGGCATCTGTCTTTTCACCATCAGACCGTGTAAACGAGACGGCGGGAACGCTGTCTGATCCGGCGCAGCCGTGGGAACCATCAGCGTCGCGTCCGTACGCCTCTCCCTTGTCTTTATTTCCCTTACATGCGCTGTTGACTCCTGTGAACCAGAATTCGTAGAAACAGAGTTGCACCACATATACAAAACTTTCAAGGACAATGGTTACCCACCACATCTGGTGCGCTCAGTCATCCAGCAAACCCTAGCCGACCCGCAGGGACCTAAAAGAAACACCTTCACCGCCCTGAGAATCCTACTCCCTTATTACAGGGGACTGACCGAGAAGATTCAGAGATTAGAGAAAACTCTAAACTTCTCAGTGTGCTACAAACGAGGACCCAACCTGTGCTGCCTCCTCCGCTGTGATAAAGTCAGGCTTTCGTTGAACGAGCATTCAGGAGTAGTCTACGAGGTGAAATGCTCTTGCTCGGCCACTTACATTGGAGAAACGGGTTTTTCCCTCATTCATAGACTGCTCCAACGTATGGAGACACCTCACGCGATGCACTAATGCCAAAGAAGAATATGAAGTCACCAGTTCTTCTACCACAACACGCCGCGGCAGACCATCGTCATTTCCCCTATCATTGCCGTGGAGCGTGCACTGGCGGTGTCAGCGGTTGCCGAACAGGCCGCGCGCTGCTCCAACTCACTACAGACACAGGTCCTACGCAAAGAGTCACGTTTGGCCCGTGGGCGCATGAAAGAAGCTTTCTTCATCCAACACAAGCATAAAGCGGGACAAAGGAGCGGAAGTTAGTGATATTTGAACCAATTTAATTAACGTGACAAGCTGTTGCCGTCTTGAATGACCTCCTCTCTCTCTTCCTTTTCCTCTTTCGTTCCTTGCCATCACGCCCCACCACCGTGTCGTCATTTTCAAGCTTTGTTCTTTATTCCAAATTTCGGTTTCCCTTACCCTGAATTTCCTTCTTTTACTGTTAATTTAATTTTAATTTCGTTTTAGTCCTTCTTGTCAACCGCTCTTTACCAACCGTCCACATGGTGCAAGGGATTAAATTTCAGAACCAATCTCAAGACAACAACAAAAAATCGATAACGATACGAACGCCTCCAAGACCAGCTATACCGGCAACTACGAAAACCAAGTTGCCAAACGACACTTTAAATAGGCTTTACTGACAAAATCTGACTTTAAACTAACTTGACCTATCCCATACCGTTAAGAACTGCGCACAGGGCCTATACTTGTAATCGTTGAAAACGGAGCATGACAGGCTCCGAAAGCTTTGAGGACTTCACGTTATGTGTAAGTTTAAATAAACGGTTTGTGCGTTTCCGTAACAAATAAACAGATGAAATTTCAAAACGCCGTTACAAAGTCTTTCATTTTCGATTTCTAAGTAAACGGGAAGTTAGAAAAGCTGGACTGGGTAGAGTCAGCTTCTTGCTCACATTATTCGTTGCTCAAGCCGCTGCTGCTCATTGCTGTTCTACGTAAACTGAAAATTCGCGACCAGTTTCTGTAGGCCACCTAAGCCTAAATCAAAACTTAAGACAACTGAGACGTTGGTCGAATTTTTTCTATGTAAAGTGAAAACTGTAGGCTGACCGTACGCAGTGTCAGTGGCTATGATTTGTAGAATCACTGTCACTGCCTACAGTCAGCCTATTTTCTCCGTTTTTCTCCTTTCCGCTGTCCGGTATGTTTCGAGGTTTCCTATGTGTTGTTGAAGCCCGTGAGGAGAGATAGTGTTTCGGTTTCCCCTAGCAGGATGCTCACCAGCGTAACAGTTGACGTTGCAAACTGCACGTGGTTATTCCTTAGTAAGTATCTTCACTTTGACAGATCGTAACATGGCGGCCAAGTTAGTGTAGCTTTACAAGCAAGCTTGGAAGCCTATTGTTGCCGATAGACGCTTAACAGCTTCACCAATGCTAGTACAGTCCGGTATGGTAATCTTGATCTGGTTGGGCATGTGGACCGCATGATCTAGGGTGCCCCAGCCTGCGTCTAACGCAGCTATCTACAAGTCTCCTGGGGTACTCATTTCTCATGGGAGACCTTTTTATATGCTTGATTTTGGTATTTAAGAACTCAGCGTCATAGAGGTGGAAGGCACAGTCTACCATTCCTGTCGCTATTCTAATTTTGATGCTTTTAAGGTGGTGCGGATGGTAGGTTAGGTATCAGTCCGTGTTCGTCAGTTTCCTGTGTACTCTGGTCATCAGCTTATGGCCATCCTTGATTACTAGCGCATCGAGGAAAGGTAGGTAGTTTCCTTGTTCCTTTCCTATAGTAAATCTGATGTGTCCAGTGAACAGTCCATTGAGGTGGTGAAGAAAAGAATCTTCGTGTCCTTTCTTAATTGCAGCAAAGTTGTCATCCACGTAACGTTTGAGAAGTTTGACAGCTCTGGTGGTGCTGTCTAAGACAGCATTACCAGAGATGTCAAACTCACAGAACAAACAAACTTTCCTTCTCCACCTCAACGGACTGCTCACTGAGCACATCAAATTTAGCATAGAAAAGGAACATGGAGGCTACTTACCTTTCCTCAATGCGCTAGTGATCAAGCTTAGCCAGAACATGAAGACCACAGTATTCAGGAAACCGACGAACACACGGACAGATACCTAAGCTACCATTCACATCACCTGAAAAGCGTCAACGTTGGAATAGCGACATGAATGGTAGACCATGTCTCCCACTTCCGCAAATTTATTGAGTTCTTAAATGCCGAACTCAAAGATATAAGAAGGTCGCTCATACGAAATGGCTACCCCAGGAGACTTGCAGACAGCTGCATTAAACGCAGGCTGGAGCACCTTCATCAGGCACTCCATACACACAGCCAGTAGAAGACATCAGGATTACCATACCCTACTATACTGGCATTGAGGAAGCTGTCAAGCGTCCTTCGGCAGCAATAGGCTTCCAAGCTTGTCTTTCAAGCTCCACCAACTTGGCCGCCATGTTACAATCTGACAGAAAAATAACCAGGTGCAGTTTACAATGTCAGCTGCACTTGTGGAGCATCCTACATAGGGGAAACGGGAAGAATTATCACCCACAGGTTTCAATGACACATAAGAACCCTCAAGACATACTGGACACGGAAAAAGAGGAAAAATACACGAAATATGACAACAAGACGACGGCCACAAAAGAAGGGCCCGGACATTATCATGAATGAAGCTCTCAAGACATCGAGTGTGGCTGGACAGGCAGTCACCTGCGGAAAAACAGAAAGTGACCTAAGCGCTTCAAGGTTTTGCCAAGAAGCCTTTACTGTTTCTTATATCACTGCTATCTCTTCGTCTGGGCTAACGCTGCTGGAACCCTTCATTCTCTTTTTCTTGACCAGTTTGTTCCTCGAACTTCAGGGATGGCTGTTCATGGAATCCCAGCTGTCGGCTATCATATAGCAACTATCCTTCAAGAACGTGCTCTTATAAAAGCCCGCCCCTGCTTCCTCTCCATTGCTTTCTGAAAATAAAAGGTAATACAGAAACTGCTTCTGCTATAAGTGCTTCAAATTCTCAGTTACGCCTTAGTCCGTTGGTTGTGTTTGCAAACCGTCTTTTGGGAAAAAAGGTTTCACAGTTTCGAGTTGGTCAATTCTGTTAAGTGACTTCGCAGAGGGGTGCACCGGAACGTTATCTATTAATATCTGCACTTTATCGTTCTTGTCGATCCAGTTCTGTTACCTTTTAACCTCAGGCATGAATGTCTTTGAAAAGCCTTAGTAGGTATTCGTCCACGCATTCTTCTGATTGCTGCAAACGACTGGGAGGTTCTTGATATTTTGGAAACTTTTGGACTTCCTTGATTTTCCGATAAGGAAGAGCGGAACACGACGGATATCAGAAGCATTTGCGCAAGCCATTAATGTGACGTGTTCGTTTTGCAACCCGGAGCAGATTCTTGCTTGCGAGAGACCAATGCTTTTTTGCGATACCTTTCCAGTTGAGTCCAGTTTCATCAGCATTATAAATGAAATCCTCATCACATTGTTTTTCATCCAAGCATCTTTTCAGTTCCTCTTTGAATTTGCTGGCTGAACTCACCCGCCGAAAGTCTTTCTCCTTCAATTTTTAGTTCCTGAATTCCATGCCGTTTCTTGAATTTTTCAAGCCAAGCTGGCTTCGAAATTTCAGTCAACGTTAAGCTTTGAAGTAGTCTAGCGCTTTTTCACATAATAGCGGGCCAGACAACGAATGTCCAGCTGAGCGTTTCTGAATAAACCAGACGTAGGAATCTTGTTCAAGTCTTTCGTTTTGAGATCTTTTCATAGTCCTGCGTTCTTGATCCCCATCTTCTTCAGCTATCTGCGCTAAAAGGTCGATGATGCTTTTTCTTCTTCATGCGAATGTGAGAGATATTGTTCCAGCTTCATATTTTTCAGGCTAAGATCAGCCTGATTCTCATCTATCCAGAGCCTTTACTACCCCCGGCTTCTCTTTTAACGAAAGCACAACGCGTTTTCCCTTCAGGGACAAGTTCAGCAGCAGAAATTCTCTCACGATATTTGTCCGCTTTATTGAAGATAATGAAAATCAGAGCTTTCGGGAATCCCCTGTTCCCGTCCTCAGCAATGTGTGTAATCACATAGTGCTGACACTCCAATGATCGAAAACACTCACTTCCTTTACGAGACAGTCGATTTTCGGAATTTTTCTCGCACCTCCGATGTATGGACGCTCATCGTTTTACATTGGTCTGATTGAGCATGACAATTAAGACCGCTCCGGCAGGCTCAGCTCGCTGCTGTCAGCCACCTAGATTTCCATTTCTTTATGCAACTGCTGCTGTTATTGGGTATAACGTAGGTGCTTCGTTAGCAGGTACAAGCGTTGGTTTTGTTTGGTAAAGCCGAGAACGGTTGGCTCGTGCTGCTTATACAGTGAGAACTTTCCCATTCACCTTGTTGCTATTCGGTTCGTGAGAGGCCCCCACTAGTTTCGGTCTTACGATAGGTTCCGTTCAGAGCGACATACGTTCACTGGGATCATCTTTACTTTCTACCGTGACTTTCCTTCTTTTTTAGGGCAGCGACCTATTTTGAGGTAGTCTTGCTGCGCTGCAAGGAGCTGCAACCTTTTGCTTCTGCTAAGAGGAAGCAACGAAAGAAAAAATCAGTTGCCTTTGCGAGGCCCTTTATGCTGCTCAACATAAAAATTGTGCAGCATAAAGGCAGCAAGCCACTAAGAGACATCAGACGTGAGTTGCAGTAGATGGAATCATTCATCTTGTACGTTAAAGAGAGAAGCAAATGTGCAACAAAGGATTCAGTAGCTATTTTAAGGCTGCAGTCTGTATAGAACTGAGCTAGCTAGTGTTATCAAAGTTTCGTGGCCGCACGGATGCAGTGTGAAACACAGAGGAACGTATCGTCTTGTTGACGACATTTAGTCAAAGCCAGGATAACAAGTGGCTAGTAACGAGGAACGTAGCAATAGAAACGGTGGCGGTCAAAATCCTGAAAGTCGAAATCCCGATAGGTCAAAATCCCGAAAGGTCGAAATCCCGCATGGGTCAAAATCCCGTAGGGTCGAAATCCCGCATGGGTCAAAATCCCGAAGGGTCGAAATCCCGCATGGGTCGAAAGTGC
>KN538403.1:397171-412192 GCA_000797535.1 Trichuris suis | reverse complement strand
TATATATATATATAATCCGTGTGTATATATATATGGATTAATATGCCACCGCTGAACTAGACAAGCAATGAAGTGATTTTTATGCAAACAAGTCAACGGAATCCTAAAGCTTGTCACTGAAGTAAGATAAGTATAAAAGCAGTTACCGATTGTGGTATCCGGTCTTTTCCTCCCGTTGTGGTCGTGGTTGTCCCTGTGTCGGTTCCAGAAGGTAGTCGGGAGCTCCACGCGCTGATTCAGTCATAAATACTACTTACGTCAGGGACCATCAGCCTTTAGCGGCTGACTTAAGCTGAGCTGGCCATGGTCAAAAGTCTAACATCCAGCGGCCCTTCTCGCTTCTGGTGCCTCTAGAATCTCCCAGGGCTCCCTTGAGAATAACTAAACTATGCCATGCGTGACAGATGTCCTCACTTTTACTGGTAAGAGCTAACCTGTTTGCTAGTTGAGAATTCGTTCCCTCTTTACAGGCATTGCTTCCTGTCAACCATAGTGAAACGTTTCGCATATTATGTGACTCTGTACCGCTTGATGAACTGTATTATTTGCATATTATCACAGATTAAAGGTGAAATCAAAACCATATGGCTAGAGCCTATCAAAAACTGGGGAGCCATGAAGTTCGTACACACTTTCAACAGGCGCAGGGCTTTTCAGGACAACATTTGTTCTGTTATCGGTGCGGGAATCGTACAACGTATGCAGTAATGCCATATCGTTTGAATCTTTGTTCAAAAACGTTACATCGTTAAGCATTTGTGGACGCTGTTTACTCGTTCTATTTTTGAAGATCGATCTGTAACAGTTTTACCTTTTCTCATACGATAGAACATCTGGCATGTTCTATTATGTTGTGTTTTTTCTGCTGGTATCAGTTTATTCGTCGTTTCACTGTACTGGCTCAATAAGTGGGTTGTAATCGTGAAAGCTCAGCGTGAATATTACTGACCCATTTCAAAGTACTCAGTGTTCACAAATGTTCTGTTGGCTTAAAGTTGTGACCTTAGTCACCGGGACAATAAACATGGGCACGCGATTATTAGATCCTGTTCCTTTAATTATGCCCTATTTGTTTATGTGGTTTTCATGTTAAAGGCTGGCTTCAATGGTGGAAACGGTACTGGCTTCACTCCTTTACCATACAGCGCAAGCGGAGAAATTTTCAAGCTGGCCACATTTTCGTCCGTTGATTTACCTGGTCGTTGGATATATAGGGTGGATGAACAGATAATTGCTGGGGGTTGCAGCAACGCTAGCGCAGGTCTAATACGTCACGCACGCAGTACTTAAATAGAAGACCTATATTTTATTTTTAGGCTTTCTTACCATTGCTCCAGACAAGGGAAGCATGCTTGGTGGAATATCTGTCAATATATCTGGTCCATGTTTGCCGCCGTCAAGTACAGTGCATGTTTTGTTCGATGAACTTCTCGTCCTTTGCAAGCAGCTGAATATTCATCGTGCACAATGTGTTCTTCCGCGTTTCCATCGCGTTGGACACGTGACAGTGAAAGTTTCCTATGACGGAGGACGGCACTTTCCTTACACAGGGTCATTTTATTTTGGTGTGTACCATTTGAATTGCTACTGCTGTTCTAGTCTCTTCTTCCCCGGAAGCTGGCTAGCTCTTTGCGCCAAGAATCATTAATAGGAATCTTTTGTGAAATACTGTTACCAACTCGATCTTTGCTGCAACTTGTGACCAATATAATATAAACTTTGTTTAGTGCCGCCGGACCGGGCAATTCCTGGGGTAATCCTCAGAAAAGATGTTCTTAACTACCAAGTTAATGCATTTGACAGTCCTGCACCAGACTTGCTAACTATCACGTGGTCACCCTATAATCTGACGTCAGATACGCAGGCCAAGGTCACAGTGGACTTGCTAGGGTAAGTATTATTTGAAATTCGTAGTGTAATCTCAGAGTTTTCTTAGTGCAACACATCTTTTCATTTTTCAAGCGTAACGAACCCCCTGATCAGGGAAGTTCGTTACGCGTAACAGTGAAAGCATATGGGCCAGTTACCAACTCACCAATTTTCAGTGCATGCAACACACCTAAATTAGTGCAACTCTTGCTGTCATACGATACAGCTTCTTTAAGCTACTGGGAAGATGCGGAAGTGCAAAGATTCGAACGGGTTGGAATTGTTGCCCAGAATATACTGAATACTGGAACGCTCAAACTGAAACCAAAAGAGCTGCATAGACCACGGGATATCAGTCTAGCTGATAAATGGAAGGACTTCGAATTTGGTGTAGTACGCGTAGCGCTGACTGATAAACCGGACATTGGGTAGGAGAAAAAGAAATGAATATCTCTTGAGTACGTCAAACGCTATTTAGTGTCCTTTACTCAACGATCACATCGTTGAGCTGGTACTTTTTGTCAGATTGGGAACTTAATTATGGTGCCGATTGGGCTTTGAAGCGATGCCTACAATGGTATAAAAAGGATGGTCGCTGGAGAAACTTCTGGATGGATCTGGAGCCCTGTCCATGTACACTGGATCAAGCAATTTTTGACATCGGTAGGTTTATGCCATATCTGGAATGCGATATGAACGGTGACGGCGGATGCTATTATCACCGTGGAGCGTCTCATTGTGTGATGTCAACGCAGGCAACGTAAGCTAACTTAGGCGACTTAGAAGTGACACTTATAACAAACTTCAGTTGGACAGGAGCACAGACAGTTTGTTGCTATGACGTAGACGGATGGCTTATGCACTCTGACGATTACGAAGATTTGGACGTGTTAAGCTACTACAGTCCTGGCATTCCCTATCGAGCCCATACGTTTGGTTCATATCCATTCCGTATGCCACCGTATGTTCCCAGCCTGTCGAATTGGTTTCATGACCTAGCACCATATCATATGTGCTGCCGCTTTGCTGACCAATGCTCCTTCTTGTTTTGGCGACGTCAGACCCGCAGCTGCCAAGATTACACACCTCCAACTTCTGGTATGTATGCGTTATGATGCAATGAGCGGATTTTCATGTTGCATAAGCTTTTACTTTGCGGTAGGTGCCCGTTTTTTTGCATTCAATTTTCAATAACCGGAGCTTTCTGGTTTGCACCATCACCAGTCATCAGCAGCAACCAGAGTCTGCTGGTTGCCGCTGATGACGGATGATGGCGCAAACCCGAAAGCTCTGGTTATTGAAAATTGAATGCAAAAAGCGGTCACCTACCGTAAAATAAAAGCTTATACTAATACAATATTCTTTATTGATAAACGGATTGTTCCCGTTGAACGGTAAAAAGCGATACAGCGATAAGCGAATGCAAAAAACCAGAGCTTTCGGAACGCTACTGTTTCCGTCTTCACTGGTAGAGCATAGGCAGATGTAATTGCCTGTTATGGTGTTTTATACCACTGACAAACGGGTCAAGGAGCTAACGTGCAGCACCTGGTGCGGTTGATCAGGTCAGTTCACGCTTCGCTAATCTCGGCACCGTTGTTGCGGTCGATGGTGTCATTGTGGTGGATGTAGAACGCCTCTTTTACTCTTCGTAAGGAAAATTGGTTCTCGCGACAAATGATCGTTGGTCTAAGGTCGAGTGAGCATTCACAGGAATGTTGAACGGCCGCTGAGCTTTTTTTATCGCGTCTGCCATTGTCTTTGCTGGATTTCTCTGTGTCTTCATAGTTTGTTTCTTTTTTGGTGGTCTGCCATGTCCTTTACGTTGTTGTCGTTGTTCCCTCATCTCTCTGTGAGTCGTTCAAGTCAGATCCTGTTTGTTGTTGCCCACTGAGTTTGATCAAAGCTCGCTTGTAACGATTGAGTGCGTCCACATGCAGGTTGAACCTACGTAATAAAGTATTTCCTGTTTCTCCTATGTAGGAGGCGTTGCAACCACACGTGATCTTATAAACAACGCCAGGCTTCTCATCTGGAGGTACCTTTACTTTATCGTTACGTAAGAATGTGCGTAAAGAATAAGAAGTCTTGAAGTACACTGTGAAGCCTAACGTTTTCCCCAGACGCTTGAAAAGTTCTCCAATGCCGGTGTAATAGGGCAGAACCATCACAGGACCCTGTTCTTTTTGCCGGGCAACCGTTGGGGTGTTGGTCATACGCCGTATAACAGATGACACTGGGTTATTAGGGTAACCATTGGAGTAAAGGGTCCTTTTTATGTACCTGAGCTCTCCGTCAAGAAACTCAGCGTCACATATGTTCACAGCTCTGTCAACCATCACACGGATGATACCAGTGAACACCGATCGTGGATGATGAGGGGAGAAATAAAGATAGGGATCGGAGTGGGCTGGTTTGCGATAGACAGTGGTCTTTAATCTATTCTTTGATCTGATGAACAGAGCGTCGAGAAAAGGTAGCCGACTCTTGGTTTCTTTCTTGATGGTAAAATTTTTCTGAGTTCTGGCAGTTCGGAAAGAGACTGAGATGTTCAAGAAGTAGTTCTTCCTTGCCAACTTCCACGATTGCGAAGATGTCATCAACATATCGCTTGAAAAATCGAGGAGTTCTGGGAGCAATCGTGTTGTTGAAAGCTTCTTCTTCCAGATGTTCCACGAAGATTTCAGCGAAAATGGGAGAGAGTGGGCTTCCCATTGGGGCTCCATTATTCTGTTGGAAGAATTCTTCCTGGAACCTGAAGTAGTTTCCTTCCTTCATGCAAAAGGAAACCAGTTTGAGGATATGGAACGGACTGAGATTTGTCCTATGCCTGAGATTGACGTCTGTCACGATAAAATAAAGGTACCTCTAGATGAGAGACCGGGTGTCGTTTATAAGGTCACGTGTTGTTGCAACGCCTCCTACATAGGAGAAACGGGAAATACTTTATTACGTAGGTTCAACCAGCATGTGGACGCACTCAATCGTTACATGCGAGCTTTGATCAAACTCAATGGACAACAACGAACAGGACCTGACTTGAACGACTCACAGAGAGATGAGGGAACAACGACAACTCAACGTAAAGGACGTGGCAGACCACCAAAGAAGAAACAAACTACGAAGACACAGAGAAATCCAGCAAAGACAATGGCAGACGCGATAAAAAAAGCTCAGCGGCCGTTCAACATTCCTCTGAATGCTCACTCGACCTCAGACCAACGATCATTTGTCGCGAGAACCAATTTTCCTTACGAAGAGTAAAAGAGGCGTTCTACATCCACCACAATGACACCATCGACCGTGACAACGATGTCGAGATTAGCGAAGCGTGAACTGACCCGATCAACCGCACCAGGTGCTGCACGTTAGCTCCTTGTCCCGTTTGTCAGTGGTATAAAACACCATAACAGGCAACTACATCTGCCTATGCCCTACCAGTGAAGACGGAAACAGCAGCGTTCCGAAAGTTCTGGTTTTTTGCGTTCGCTTATCGCTCTATCGCTTTTTACCGCACAACGGGAACAATCCGTTTATCAATAAAGAATAATGCAAGGACCCGTTATGAAGAGTTCCATCTTTAACCTAATACAACGAGAAAATCGACGGTCCCTTTAAGAAAAGTTATGTATGCAACGAGCGGAGGCAAAAGTACTCATATGAGTACGTTCATATGCCTTCTGTACTGCAAAATGTGAAATGGTTGAATATATGAATTGCTGAGTACATAACGTTTCCACGGGGCTACTCATCAATAACTACCTCTCGACTGTTTACTCCTCGACGAGCTACAAGTCGATGGAGCTATTTTTCGACCGGGGTGTCTTCCTACGACCGCTTTTCCACGGCAGGACCATTTGCCACAGCTATGACCACGAACGCCGTTGGCTTGGCCATGAGTACGTTTTGTCCGGTATATGGTGTTTCGATGAAGATGTCGACGCAAAGGTTCGATGCGGCTATGCTTCAACGGGCCTGCACTTCCAGAGCAACGGGCCACGCTGCTGGCAAGATTCGGCGCTCTTGGCTCGTCGCCCTAGATTCAACACTGACAGTTGGATGCGCCCCCATGGTTCACGGCCACCAGTTTGCTGCTGTTCGCGTGGTCCTACTCGTTCAGCCGTGGAGATTCGTTGTGCTTGGTTTATAGTCGTCGATACTCGATGTTCTCTACTCGTCGTGCTTGTTTTATAGTCGCCAATACCATTGGACTACTGTTCTTGGTTCACCTCCTTGGCCTGCCGCCGTTGGTTTACCTCCATTAGTTTTCCACTGTTCGTTCACCGGCATTTGTTCGTCGCGCTTGGTACTTTTACCCGCCCTTGGTCAAGCAGCGCAGATCAACCAATTAGGCTGTCCAAGTTCTATCGCGTACGTCTCTGAGTATCAGGTGCGCTGGCTTGCGCCGAATGCTCTGATGGGGTAGCTTCCACGTTTGCGGCGTATCAGTGCAGCTGCGTTTCTGTGAGTGATGGCCATTCAGTTCAACGTAATCGAACTGGCTGGCCGGCTGGCTGCTACAGTATAATTGCTCAACACCCTATATCAGTGCTTCTCAGGGTCAGGGTCCTCAGCGCCCCCTGTGAACGTTTCGAAGCGCTTACGCCCCCAATTCTGATTTGCCAATTTCGAGCGTGCTGACTGGCCGGAAGGGAGGACCGCGGGGGGGCAGTCGGATCAGACGTCAGAATGTAGATGCTGCACAAAGTTATCTGGGGAAAGCTTTCCCAGATAATGTGTCCAGCACTTACGTTCTCACCTCCGAGCCAACTAGCCCCCGGTCCTCCCTTCCAGCCAATCAGCGCGCTCGAACTGGGCCAATCAGAATTGCGGGACGCAAGCGCTCCCAAATGTCCTATTGAAGTACCATTTCCATACAAGCTATCCTGATTGGCCAACTGTGCGCGCGCTGATTGGCTGAAATGGCGAGCCTGCTATCCCTTCCGCCATGTGTTCTGATTGGCCACTTTCACGAGCGCTGATTGGTTCATGTGGTGGAGCGGGGGGTAGTCAGCTTCACGCATAGCATGCAACTTTATCTTAACCAGTACGCACAATACCTGACCCGCGGACGCTACCTTCCTATGCACTTCAACGCGATGGCCCAGGTGGGGCATCTGCCCCACCGGGGGGCGTTTTTGTAAATTTTGAGTGAGAATCACTGCCCTATATAAATGATCATGATGCGCCGCCTTTCATGGTACGTCTGTACTTATAAACGCCGCAGAACATTGCGCACAGGCCAACGTACCCTGGTATCAGGTGGTACACGCAGTGGAGCCTCGCATTCAGCTTGCCTGAGCTGCTTGCGCGATCAATTGTGAATACAAGTCAAACAAACTGCGAAGAAGAAATGGCAGTGAAACAAAGGCAATGAAAGAACCACGGTAAATCAGTCGAGGTAAACTAACGGTGGCAGACCAAGGGGATGAACCAAGAACAGTAGTGTAAACGGATCTTTTCCATTAGAAGCCAGAATTTCCCGTTCTGTGGTTGATTGATAAGGCATCAATTATCTCAGCATAGTGGTTACCAATACCCGTTAACCAGCAACCACCAGGTGAATGATCTGTCGCTCCGTCGAAAACCGGAAATTCTGGGCATCAAGGAAAATATCGCAGTAACTCAATGAAACATACTACCGGCATTTTTGTTACGCTGAGCCCGTTTAACTTTTTTTGAATATGAAAACCCACACCCGTTAGACAACATCCTATATTTCATCACAATACCATCAGCAGCGCAACCAACGACGATAAACTAATCACGATGAACGTATAAACGAGGAGGACTAAGCAGACAGCACCAAACTGGCCGTGGTGAACCAGGGGCGGCCACCAATCTGACAATGATGAACTCAGGGCGATAAGCCAACGGTGCTAAACCCTGCTGATGCCGTGACATGTTGCTCTGGATACGCCAGCCCACTGACGCGCAGCCACGTCGACACCTGCGTCAAAATACTGCGGTGGTCTTTACCCTCTGTTCCCGGCCGGAAACAGCCATTGTCCGCGCTTGGCGTAACCCAAAGTTATGATTGCGTAAAGGATTATCAGACAAGCGGCTACATTCAGCTTAGGCAACAAGATTAGCGATGGCAAGCATTTGAAGTAACAATGCAGGGATTAACAGCGCCATTCCTTTGAAATTGCAGTGCCAATGGTGTACACTGTCAGCAATGTGAGCCGAAGCCAATTTTTAAACCTGACGATACAGAACAGTAGTGTGCGTACGCTCCTGTTGTACTGCGGGTCAAAGAACAAGTACATGCGATTACTTATTTACCTCATGCACGTCCAGTACTTATTGATCACTATGGAGATGTAAGTTGGCTATGTCTTGGAGGATATTTTCGATAGGTCGTCGTCCCGTGGAGCAAATCTTTTTCATGCACCAACGTTACCGCGCTCTCCTCATCCTTAACCGTATTGAACAGCCAACGAATATATATAGCGGGTACAGGACAATTGGCCTCTGCCAACCGGCTGCCGGGACAACTCGCAGCCGGACAACTGCCCGTTGGACAACTGGCCGCCGAGACAACCGCCGCCGGGACATCTCGCTGCGGCTGGTTCCGTTCTTCTTTATTCTCCGTTATAGCAGTTTCCACGCAGCAATGAGGGTGAATGAATGCCATCTTGAGTTAAGACACTGCGCTGTAACAAGCTGCAACATTTTGCTGGTCTTGTAACGTTCGTCCCCGGAATTTGCCCACCCGCGCCAGCGCTGCCCCCGTTATGTCATAGCATTGTGATGGTTGATAATCGAGTTACTGGTGAACTGTGATGGCACGGCGTAAGAGACCACTGAGCTGTGGCGGCTCTATTCTATCGTGCAGACCGATCATCTGGCGGCTTTTTTTAGCGTCTACACTGAGCCCACTGTGCGCAGTGTGCTTGGTCAACAAATGATCTCAAGAACAAGCGGACTGTACGCAATGCCACTTTTTCTAATTTTCAGTTTACGCAGAAAATGTGGGACCAACGTTACAGTTGTGTTTAGTTTTGATTTAGGCTTAGGCGGCCTACAGAAACTGTTTTGGCGAATTTTCGGTTAATGCAGAGCAGCAATGAGCAACAGCGGCTTGAGCGACGACTAAGTTGAGCGACCGAGGAGCTCAGCCGCCTTCCTGCACTGACAGGGACGTAGGGTGCCCGCAGATGCAGTTCCTCTCACGGAGGAGCGCTCCGTGCTCTTGGAGAAACTGCACCGCGGTGCTTTCCTGCATCGTCNGGAACAGAGCTTCTTGCACTGCGGTAGCGATCGACTGGCTAGGCATAATGGTGCCTGTGCAGTTTTCGCTTTGACTTTTTATTCCACAACTTCCCTGGCAACAAAGCGTTCACAGCTGCTCAGGGTCGCAGTTGACGCGCTGCACGATATACTATGCCTCTTCTGCTCTCCTGAATAAGGCGGCATCGCTAATGGGATTGTCCGTAATGCTGTTACGCGTCTTGACCCTTGACCTCGATTACGTAATCCCTTTGTGAGTCCACATTCCGGGGACGAACGTTACAAGACCCCATTTTGCTTCTGCTGAGTAGAAACAAGGGAAGGAAAACGCAGTTGTTCTTACGAGTATCTTCACGCTGCTCACTATTAAAATAGTGCAGCATAAAAGCAGCAGGCCACTAAGGGACATCGGACGTGAGTCGCAGTCGGTCAGTGTTTCTCAAGCTTCCCCTGGACGTTGAAAACGCCCCCTGTCGCCCCCTAAACGTCATGATCGCCCCCCTAGTTTCTGCGGCCGCCGTCTTGACGCCAGGGTGCTGAGCTGCAGTGTCTCAATTCATACATTTTTCAATTACCACCTACAGATTTTTCTGAACTAGTTGCACGCTTTGTTAGCAGCACGCAGAAAATTCCATCGCCCCTCAGTCTTAAGTCGCCCCCTTCGCTTCTTCTATCGCCCCCTTGAGAAACACTGCAGTAGATGGATTCATTCATTCAGTAAGTTGAAGACAGAGAGGACCCAAGGTGGCATTCATTCACCGTCATGGCTCCGTGAAAACGGCTATAACGGAGAATAGAGAAGAACGGAACCAGCTGCGGCGAGCTGTCCCGGCGGCCAGTTGTCTAGCGGGCAGTTGTCCGGCTACGAGTTGTCCCGGAGGTCAGTTGGCGGCGGCCAGTCGTCCGTGACCGATTTATAGCTGCCGAACTGTGCTGCAGGGCCATAAATACCGTATATACCGATGTATAACCCGACGCTTACGAGATGACAGGAAAGCGTCATGGCCTGTGATGATTGGCCCATGTTTCGCCAACGCCGATTGGTTCATGTAACCGCAAGGGTCAGTGGTTCCTCTTAGGCGAATTATGACTGGTCCACTTCCAGTCGATGGTGATTGCTGTACTTCAAGCAATTCTGATTAGTCTATGCTCTACCAATCCTGATTGGTCCAGTCAGGTATAAGTGCTGCGTTGAGGATGTTTTCACGGTTGAGGATGTGTCTTCAGTGGTGAGCTGATGATGATTTCACGTTCTGTCCATTTTTACGCCAGTTTTCCCACAACGTGAGGCACACTAACGGAAGAAGAAGCGTTTAGTAGCAAAAAGAGTCATACAGCTTTCGGAACCAACCATGTTCTGTCAGTAGCGCATGAAAGCTTAGAAAGACGAGTGATTCTTTTCGCGTTTAATGAGTGTCTTAGCCGATGTGAAACAATGCTGTTCGTTTCTATGAACCACAGTCGCTGTTCAGCTCATAACATTTTGAGTGTGTCAGTCCCTAAGGCAGTGATTCTCAAGGGGGCGGTAGCGCCCCTGGGGGCCGTGGAAGATTTCAGGGGGCGCTGGAAGCCAAAGGGGCCATGAGGGGGGCGGTGGAAGGCCTGAGGGGGGCCTAGGACATCTAATCCGCTACTGAGAAAGAAGCAAGTGAAAGTTCTCTTTGGACGCCGCTTAAGTGGTGGTTCTAATGCAGAATGCAGGCGAATAGCAGAGAAAAAGTTCTCTCGGCACTTGGAATAATTCCACCGGCATCACTCAGCGTCCCGAAGGTTAATTGCATATACAGATCGCCTGTCCGAACTGTGCCTCCAGACGAATGGGACTCTGCCTGCAGCTAGTTTTGTCACAACAGCGTACCAGCTCATTCTATGGGTGAGTCACGATGAATGCGCCTCGTGCATATTGCTAATCCGCCTTCCAGCGAGAATTAATTCTGGACGATTCCTATTTGTCAGCTTTATTACTAAATTTAAGAAATAAAGTTTTGAGCCATCGCTGGTCCTTTTCCATTTCTGCGGTTCTCAGTGAGCGCGAAAAGCACTGGTAAGGCCGTAAAAGCAGACACGAATGAACTAAGCCATCTGCTGGGGGCTAACTCAATTCGCTCATGTCCGACGAAGGAGCGGAAGAGTTATGCGGGTGAATACCAGCGAGAGGGAAATAGGGGGCGCTGGCGCGGAAAAGGTTGAGAAACTATGTGTTAGTGAAAGCCTTTAAAAGACAGAAGCAGCTGCCTTCCTGCATGCAAAAGCAAATTAGTTTAATAAAATGAAATTGGTTCAGCTAGTTCAGGCTATGACCCATGCTGAGCAAATCTTCAAGACGTCAACAGCGTTAGGGACGGGAAAGCTTGTAAAAATGATTTTTAATATCGTTGGTGTCTAGGGTATCGTCATCACCTAAAGGTCATTTTCTGATTTCATTGCAAAAGCTTTCTAACAAAGCACTATTCCTTACCTGTTAGCTCGTCGACATGGAAAATAAAAGCAGCACATCTAGCCAATGCGTAGGTTTTCCTTGTATTTACTCAAGCAACCCGTTTCATAAACCAGATTGCAACTATGCGCATAGTGAACGATTGCCTGACATTAACATAACCTTATCTGAAATATGTTAACAACCTTGCTTGGGCGCAGTTGCTCCTGGCACAATACCGCAATATTTACAGTTCTTTTCCTTGCTTGTTCCACAGAGGCTCATTTTTATTACTGCGTGTGATTTCGCAAAACGCATAAGGTGTTTCCAGGTGTAGCGTACGGAAGCACGCACTTCATTACTTTCGATGGCGCAAAGTATCGATTCAATGGAAAAGGATATTACGTGCTCACTATGAGCACTAACCCACAACATCGGCTCATGGTTCAGATTCGTCTGGAGCAACCGTTCAAAACGCAGTGTAAGTTAGTAAGCATACTCTACTTACTAAATGAGCGTCTTACTAAAGGTCTTTACTAATGACGATAAATTTCAGTGATCCATGTGAACCCAAGACATTACAGTGCAAAAATATGATAATACACTCTATGTAATCGAAAATGAAAGACTTTGTAACGGCGTTTTGAAATTTCATACGTTCATTTGTTTTGAAGATTGGTTGGTTGGTAATAGGTCCAAGTTGTTTCTTCATCTCTGCTAACGTTAATCCCGGTTTTTATGCTATTAGCCACAATAAAAAGGCGGAGAACCAATTTACTGATAACAATAATAACAACAACTGCGTAGCCTTCAGAACTGACACGTTCCGTCTTCAGCGCTCAAATGTCCGGGTGAAGGGATACGGTCGGTTGCATAGGCGGAAATGGGTTAATTCGTTGTTTTTGCATAAATGTTTTCGTCTAATGAGGTTGGTCCAAATGTCACTGCGCTCCTTTCCTTTGTCTCGGTTAATCACTTCGTTGTGTCTAATGAATAGATTTTCCTTTATCTTTCTCAGTTTGAAGTTCTCTTCGTGGCAAATGACCTTTGGAAAAAGTTTACCGTTGCAGTGGGAGACGTGTTCCACTATGGCCGATGCCTTAATTGCTTCGTCCATTGTCGCGTGGGGCTCTGTTTTTCTTGGCCTTACCCGGCGTTTTGTTTCTTTTCCTTGGAGGTCAGAGAGCGCTTTCTTGTAATGGTTAAGGCAGCTGAGGTGTTGGCTAAGCCTTGCCCGTTTCTCCGATATAGGAGGCGGAACAGCTGCACAAAACCTCGTAAACAACACCTGGCTTATCCTCAGCCGGTAATCATATTTTGTCATGCCTAACCATGGCTCTCAACGTAGAAGAGCTTTTGAAAAAAGTTTTGAAACCAATCTCTTTGCCCATCCGCCTAACTTCTCTCCTAGACCTTTGTAGTAAGGCAACACAAGTAGGGGAACGTTCTATCTTGGCAAAACCGCTTCCGGTCTAGTGGTTCTTTGTCTTATCACCGAGGAAATTAATCCTGGTGGATAGCGATTGTATGAGATATGTTTATTTACTACGGAAAAGGTACAACCGGTTTATTGAATACTTGCACACAATTCTAAATCCTCGGAGCTTTCGGAGCCTAGCACGCTCCATTTTCAACAATCACAACACGTTGTGATTGTTGAAAGCCTAAGCCCCAACCGAAATTTGATACTTCGACTATGCGAATTCACGTTGCTACCGTTCCGCACATTATACGACAGTGAAATAAGCATATACGGTAAATCTCCATTATCTGAAACCTATCTGTGAGGGAGTGATTCATATAATCGAGGTGCGGTGGAAGGAGCAGGGGCAGGGAAGATTGCAACACTCCATACTTAAGTCTTATTTTAGAAACGCATATAAATAGTGTCTTAACATGTGCCAAATCGTTCCTTCCCCTCAAAAAAATTGAGCTGATACTTTATTTATCATTTCGCCATATGTTGCATTAGAAATGAGACTCCTTCTAACGGGTGTGTGGAAGATCATAACGTTGATACGGAAGTACTACCCGTTAAATGTTTTATTGCCAAAGTTCGAGATATGCTTTCGACTTCCCATTGTCTTACATTGACGGGTCTTGTAACGTTCGTCCCCGGAATGTGGACTCACACCAAGAGATTACGAAGCATTACGTAACCGAGGTCAACCCGCGTAACAGCATTAGGGATAGTCTCGTTAGCGATGGCCCCTTATTCAGCAGAGCAGAAGACGCCCAGCATAGCGTGCAGTGCGTCAACTGCGAGCTTGAACACCTGCGGACACTTTGTTGTCAGAGAAGTTGTGGAACAAAAAGGCAAAGCGAGAACTGCACAGGTACCATTATGTCTGGCCAGTCGATCGCTACCGCAGTGCAAGACGCTCTGTTCCCGACGATGCAGGAAAGCACCGCGTTCCTCCAAGAGCACGCTGTGCTCTTCCATGAGAGGATCCGCATCTGCGGCAGTGGAAGTCATAAAACCGAAAGTCGGAAGACAGAAAGTCGAAACACCGAATGGTCGAAATCTCGAATGGTCAGAAGACCGAACGGTCGAAACGTCGAAAGGTCGAATTATCGGAACTGGAAATACCGAAAGTCATGTTACTGAATGGTCGAAATACGGAAAGTCATATTACCGAATGGTTGTTGAAACGTCGAATGGCCAAGATACCGAAAGTCAGAACGCAAATTCAGAACCTCGAAGGAACAAACGATGACTTGATCAGTGAAACCGACTCAGCATTGTACTCACTATACTGAACTTTTAATTCCACCATTCGGTATTTTGGCTTTCAGTATTTTGACCATTCAACATTTAGACTTTCGGTATTTTGGCCATTCGGTCATACGACTTTCGGTATTTCGACCATTCGCTCATATGACTTTCGGTATTTCGACCATTCGATATTTCGACCCTTCGATCTTCCGACTTTCGGTCTTCCCACTTTCGGTCTCTCTCGACTTTCGGTATTTTGACTTTCGGTCATATGACCCAGACCCATCTGCGGAACCCTATGTCCCTGTCAGTGCAGGAAGGCGGCCGAGCTCCTCGTCCGCTTAAATTATTCGTTGCTCAAGCCGCTGTTGCTCATTGCTGCTCTGCATTAACCGAAAATTTGCCAAAACAGTTTCCGTAGGCCACCTAAGCCTAAACCAAAACTAAACACAACTGAAACGTTGGTCCAACTTTTTCTCCGTAAACTGAAAATTAGATAAACTGGCACTGCGTACAGTCCGCCTGTTCTTCAGATCACTTGTTGACCAAGCATGCGCACAGTCGGCTCAGTGTAGACGCTAAAACAAAGCCGCCGGATGATCGTTATGCACGGTAGAATACAGCCGCCACAGTTAAATGGCCTCTTACGCCGTGCCATCACGGTTCATCAGTAAAAGCCTACTATTAATCGGGAGGAGCGCTGCCGCGGATGGGCAAATTCCGGGGACGAACGTTAGAAGACCCCACGGGTCTTTGGGATTGTCCGTGCCGGGGTCAAATTTGGCCT
>KN538403.1:344320-357825 GCA_000797535.1 Trichuris suis | reverse complement strand
TAGGCCGTAGCTTTCGGGCCGCGCGTGACCCGTCCTCAGCGGTAGTGACATTAATTCTACGAACATTCAAAACATTTTCCATTATTGTCAATAACATTTGAGAGTTGCTTGGTTCCACAATCTCAGGAAATTAATATAACTTTTGTGGTCCAAAGAATCGCTATGAACAACAAGTAAATTAAAGGCGACTGCTAATCAAATGCAGTTTGCAACATACAGTGCACTGGCAAGATATCCCTCATGGGAAAACGGGCAACTGTGTTGCTCGTAGGATGAAAGAGTATATTAGTCTCAGAAGATATTGAAGAAGCTAGAGGAAAGGGGAAAAGAGATACAGAAAATGATCTTATGCACTGGATCCATAGTGAACTCAGAAGTTAAGAAAGAAGCTCTGAAGGTATTCGCTGAAGCGAGCCACGCCATCAATTCTGAAAACGCATCAACGGTCAGATCTTCTTTAGGAGTAGGGAAAGATCAAAGAAGCCTTCTTGTATGTATTTATTACGGAAACTGAACAACGCGTTTATTTGTACGTACCAATAAACGCTTTGTACGGTTTCCGTAATAAATACATACATGAAATTTCAAAACAGCGTTAAAAAGTCATTCATTTTAAATTACAAAAGAAGCCTCCTGTATTTTAAAAATATTCGTGACCACTTTCTTAACGAGAGTTTGTTCATATAAAAGGCCTTCCAACGGAAGTCTTCCCGTTTATTGTTGCAACCACTGCAAAAATAATTGCGAAGCTTTCGGCCCTCTCTGTGGGCCGTCATCAGCGTACAAAACAGCAAGACTTTTTTGCTTGGCGGGACCGCGTTCGGCGACGCAGGAGAAGCTCTTCCGTTCGTCAGCCGACGTGGTTACCTGTCGAGTCGAACCTTGACTCATCGAGATTAATTCACACGTGACTGGTCCTACATCAAAGCAGCCTTCACACCGCCGCCCTCAGTGGAAGCGCAAGACAGAATGACAGCGAAACCATTAAACCTAGCCAATGTAGACGGGCTTTAAACAAGGAGCTTAAACCGTGTGTTCCACTTTTCTTTCGTTCGGAACCGGGACGACACTATCGACCAAATCGGGACGCCACCATCGACCGAATAAACAAGGAAACACCGCAAGACGCCACGAGCGGTCAAGAAACAGTAGCAAGACTGTAGGGCGTCGACAAAAAGAAAAGAAGACGAAAAAGAAAGAAGAGCCAACACCAACACCGCGCAAGACACCATGAGAAGTTACAAAACAGCAAGACTTTCAGACGCCGATGAAAGATAAACCAATCACTGACCATTGCACCTGACCCTACCCCCAGGCTATTGAACTAACCTAACCCAAAACTTCCACTTCACTAACCTTCGCACACAGGCCCTGTATTTGTGATCGTTGAAAACGGAGCGAGTATTAGCTCCGAAATCTCCGGATCTTTACGTTTGTGTAAGTATTCAATAAACGGTTTGTACCTCTTCCGTAAAAAAGCTTCATGAAATAAGACAACCTTCTGTATTTGTCACTACTAAAGCTTCAACAAGGATGAGGGAATTCAGGACTTTGCGCTTTAACGGAACGGGGTCAATTTTCGCTCGACTGGCAATTAGCTCTGTCGCATAATACCTGTCACGATGATGGATGGCCCGTCTATCATGCCTCCGGCTGCGGGCAGTCCTATTGTTACTCATCTAAGCCTAAATCCAAACACACACAACCGTGGCGCCCATCGCGTGGAACAATGGAACCGACCGGGATTGCTTAGTCGCGTGAAAAGATCCGCACACCTGTGAAAAGGAACACGAGTGACCAAACAACGCCTTAATCTTCCCGAATAAAAGTGTTCGCGCGTCGCTTTTCCGCATTCAAAATGAGTTTACGATGGTACTTCCTGAACATAAGAGACGAAGAAAGCGCGGCCTTCTTCTTGCGCGAAAAGGGCGCGTTATCGGGAAAGATCCTGCCCGTGCTGTCACCATCAGATGGAGTTCTGCAGTAGAGGCCCAAACGTCTGCCCACAGTGGAGGTGCACGAATGACCCCTGCCACACGCGGCTGCACTCCCTCTGCACCTCTGCGAGTTGATGTGGAGGAGGCGATTGAGACCCACTGAAGGCGAGTTCGACAAAATTTTGAATGACGTAGCCGCACTGTACCCACCAACATAACGCTCATACGTATATTCCAGTAAATACATATATCCTATTTCCTATTCGCCGCGCACAACGCTCAGCTCAATCAACAACTACGTGCAGTCACTCACCAACATAAGTCTAGCTCTTCGTTACACCACCTACCAATAGCTACAGTCAAACCGAAATCCGTCGGCTCGAAGATTCGATATGATTTGGCGATTTCATCCGCACGGAGGGCAGAAGGCACCCCTACTTACCGAATCCGACGCCTCGAAGATTCGATACGGTTTGACGATGCCATCCGCATGGAGGACAGGCAGACCTACTTAGGCCATAGTCAACCTGTCAAGCAGAACAAAAGGCAAAGGTCAACTTGTCGACCAGAATAACAATGGCACTACGCTTTAGTGGAACGGGCGAAGGCCTTTCCGTTAAAGCGCGTACGGAAATTCGGGTCTTTATTCTTGTCCGTAAAGGGGTCAAATTTGGCCGACTGATTCGATTACGTAACACCTTGCGCGATCGCGGGTTACGTGAGGGCCGTTGCGCAGTACCTGTCACTATGATGCATGGTCTGTCTATCATCCGTCCGGCTGAGAGCAGTCGTATTGTTACTAGCCTAAGCCTAAACCCATACACAAACAATGGAGTGCTAATGTTCCTGTGGAACAATGGATTGGTAGCGTAACCGTGCACCGTCACAGAAACGGGCAGCTACGTTCGTGTGGAACAATAGAACCGAGCGGAATCTAACCGTGTACCGTCACAGTAGTAGCGACCCAGTGGCGTGACCTTCCCGTATGAAACCGTTCGCGCACCGCTTTTTCCACATTCAACATTGAACATGAGTTTGCAATGGTACTTCCTTAACATAAGGAACGAAGAAAGCGCGGCCGCCTTGTTGCGCGAAAAGGGCGCGTTCCATGGGGAAAGATCATGCCGTTCATGTCACCACCAGATGGAGCTTTGCAGTAGGGGCCCGAATGCCTTCCACAGTGGAGGTGCAGCAATAATGCCTGCCGCGCGCGACAGTGCAAGAACAGGAACGTGGTTTGAAGGTAAACATGCACGTTCAACGTAACCAACCTGATCAACAGCAGTGACTTGAAGATTCCCGAAACCGGCTGAGCTTAGAGAAGGCTATCGGCCTTATCCTGGCGTGGAGCGATAAGCTCAGCTCCATGAGATTTTGCCAGTAAAGAAATACTTTCAATTTCCTATTCGTCACGCACAACGCTCAGCTCAATCGACAAGCACATGCAATCACTGACCAACGTAAGTCGACGTCTTCATTGCATCACCCGTCACCACCAACAGTCGCAAATGTGATCCGACGCCTCGAAGAGTCGATACGATTTCGCGACTCCATCCGCCTAAACTGAAACTGTTTCCCTAACGTTAGGTTTCCAAATAACCAACTGCGCACAACCACCTCCGTCACTCCCGTCTCCAAGCAATGAACCAGTGACTGTAGCTCACACACAGGCACTGACGCTTAGTCCCTCTGTCAGCCGGAACAAAGGCACAGTTCAACCTCTCCAGCGCAGGTGTTCAGAACGAAGCGCAACGGTACTGCCCTTCGCTTCAGCGGAGGGTAATACCGTCGCTATGCCGTCCGTCACCGCTATGCCATAACCGTGCACCGTCATAGAAACGGGCAGCTAGTCCGTGTGGAACAATACAACCGACCGGGACACGGATCACGGGGGTTAAGAACAAAGCGCAGCGGTATTACCGTTCGCTTTAGCGGAGCGCTGACCAACACGTCCAGTTCGGCTATAGTCAATGTGTCAAACGTAACGCAAAGCGCAAGGGCCCACCCGTCCGCTTGAATAACACATGATTACACGCTCGTCTGTAACGGCCGAAGGCCGTTACAGACAAGCGGAAAGGTCCGGAAATTCTTATCAGCAAAGCTTGGGAACAGTTAGCCAATCAAATTCTGCGATCTGAGCAATCAGTTAACTAGCGGCATTCGCAATATAAGCACTCATGAATTGACTAGATGTGGCGAACGAATAGGCTGAACGATCTTCTGACACATCTGCTCCTAATAAAAGGGTGCGCCGTACGACCAGGAAGAACAGGAGGTTCTGAAGCATCTGCTCCGAACGAAAGCGTGTGCCGAATGAATAGAAAAGACAGGGGCATTCGGAGTGACAGTCGTTCCCCCTTTGCTATCGCTGCCGCTCGTGCAAGCTCTGTTCGCTTTCGCTGCTTGGCGCGAGCTGTTGCTCGTTTTCTCTTCTGCGTGTGTGCGCGTCGGCCGTTTCGTCTAGTTGCTGTACGTTTTTTACTTGAGTAAAACGTTTGCTACACTAGATTAATGAGTACACTAGGCTTTTTCTTCATCTCTGCTAACGTTAATTCGTGTTTTTATGCTATTGACCACCTAAGCGTCTCAAAAGTCTGCCGGGAAACTAACTACCAACGAAGGAAGATCAAAGAAGCCTTTTACATCCGACGGATCCCGAATATCAACCGAGACGAAGGGTCTGAGGTCAGCGAAGCGTGGATACCCATTAGCGACCTGACCGAATGTTTTACCATCACGAACCGATCCCACACGTTCACACACTCAAGAGGCTCCGAGGGGACCCGCAGTCGTGGTATTTATTGACCTACCGGACAATACTCCGACGACCCCCGGTCGCACACCCACATAAAAACGCGTTGCAAGCAGGCCGCAACGCCATTAACTTCACGCTGACGACGGGACAAGGTCAGTCCCGAAAGCTCCGTTATACGTTTCGTGTACGATTAAAAGTTTTCACTCTTATTTCGCACCGACGACAAAAAAACAGGAAAAAAGCCGTGAGTAGCAACATCATGCTATTGACCACAATAAAAACGCGGAGAACGAATTTATTGATAACAATAACAACAACAAGAATAACTGCGTAGCTTTCGGAAGAACTGACACGTTCCGTGTTCAGCGCTCAAATGTTCGAGTGAAGGGACGAGGTCGGTCTTTATAGGCGAAGTTGGGGTTAATCCGTTGTTTTGCGCGTTTTCGTTTAATGAGGTTGGTCCAAATGTTAACCGAGACAAAGGAACGGAGGTCAGTGACGTTTGGACCAACCTCATTACACGAAAACATTTGTGCAAAACAACGAATTAACCCATTTTTCGCCTATAAAAACCAACCTTATCCTCTTACCCGAACATTTGAGCGCTGAAGACGGAACGTGTCAGTTCTGAAAGCACGCAGTTATTGTTGTTATTATTGTTATCAATGAATTGGTTCTCCGCCTTTTTATTGTGGTCAGTAGCATAAAAACAGTGATTAAGGTTAGCTGTTGCAGCAGAGCTAGCTGTGCCGATAAACGACAGATACAGTCCTTTTATTGAAAGAATAAAAGAGAACAAGCTGGCTAACTGGTACGAAACAAGGATAGCAGCGCGATCGGAGTACACGACGAATTCCAGAACCGCTACCTCGGCCATTTATATAGAGAGTCGTACCTCCCTATTCAGGTGAACGACCGAGGATTGACCGTGACCTATGAGAAGACAACTACCATAGGGACAGCGAGCTCAAGCAGAGCGACCTTCTGCAAACTGGGCACATCTCTCAAACAGGAGGGGGCCACAGTCAGATCGCCCTACGGGTTGTCCTAAGTGAAGGCCATGTGGGGCCAACGACCTCGACTTGTTGTTGTCATCAGTAGGGGCCTCGTCCAGCGGCTAGCGCAGGCACACTCCCCCTGATCTTATCGATCACAACATTCAAGGACCCGTGGTCTGCGAGGTCGTGCAGAACGCCTTGGTGCGTCGGCGATCGTTTCAGGCACCTGGTCCGGTTCGCTTGTTTCCGCCACGTCGCTCCCAGGGAAGTTGATGACTAGGTCGTCATCCTAGTCCTCCCCCTCTGGTCGCTGACTCTCTGATTCTTCAGAAGTTGTGCGGTGGCGGAGATCACGAACGTGACGAGGAGCCCCGTCAACGATAACGGCTTGACGGGACTGCAAGCCAGTGACGGTGCCTCTTCGAAAACGGGAGTTACATCTGACTCCAGGCGGCTTTACCCACACCTTGTCGCCGAGTGCATATGAACCGTCCTCTGTCCGCTCTTTTTCCAGCGCCCGATCAATTTCCCGCAGTCTGACGTCATACTTGTACACTACACTAGCTGGGGTTGATTGGGCGGCGAGATCATCACGAGGCGTAAGATTGTACAGGTATACTGCCTCCGGAATGGAACAGCCCTTCCTAGCCGAGATGACCTTCACTGTGCGGTGACACCTTTCTACTATTCCATTTCCAGAGGGCACGTAGGCACACCTGAACCGCACATGGGTGCTCTAGTGGGCGACGAACCGTGTGAATATATCACCCCGAAAAGCAGTGTCATTATCAGCCAGAAGCTCAAGTGGGGCTCCTCGCTCATAGAACACAGTCTCCAGCTGCTGGACGACGTGTGCGCTGGACTGCAGCTTGAGCGGACGCCATATAGTGAACCTCGATGGCCCGCAGTCCACGAGGCTTAGATAAGGCTTCCCCATATAGTGGGTGATATCTATAGCCACTCTTCGGCACACCTCTGGTACTCCCAGACCGCCCCGTTCCCATTTCACGGGGGCAGGATCTATTGACTGGCAAGCTCCACAGGAAGCGACCACTTCCCGCACTTGGCGCTTTGATACCCGTGAGTCGACGCGATTCACAAAGTAGAAGGTCCGCTTCACGCCTGGGTGGCCAGCTTCATGGTGACTCATCGCTTCGGAGCTATCGATTAAGCGCTCGACGTCTGACTCCTCGGTGGCAGCGCACACAGGTTTTGCCTCAGTAGCAGGGGACTCCGTCCATCGCTGCGGTATACGCGTCAGACTTTACCAACGTGGCGGTTATGTCCAGGCCATACTCCTTGACCAATGCTAGCACCGTCCCAACGCGTCTGCGTATTAGCATCTCGCTTGCCGCCTTCGTCTTTAGTCTGGCTTTGGCTGAAAGCCCATCGCAGATCCACCGGTAGACGGTTGACGAGTCCGGCATCAGTTGGAGTTTGTTCATGTTTTAAGACAATGCGATGTTCAGTCCTTTGATGACGGCGTCCAGCTCGGCCGTGTTGATATGGCTCGCGTCGTCTGGACGGAACCAAGCAGCATCTTCTACAACATTGCCTCCAACTTCAAGCACGACTCCAAGAGCCAGTGAGCTGGCGTCCACGCAGAGCCTTGCCGTATCCCCCGACACATCCCATCTGCCCCGTGCTGGGTCCTGTGCTCGAACTCAGGCCGAGATCTGCTGAAGGAACGCCTCTAATCCCGCGTCAAAAATTCTTGCGTCCCAACTTGGTGACACGTCGTTGACTTTCCTCTTCGTGAAAGCTGCTGCGACTCTCAGTCAACCACAGACGGGGAAATGCCCGGTCAATCTGCCGCAGAAAGAGAAGATGGATCTCCGAGTTAGCAGCTTCGGCACCTCACCAACTTCACCGTCGTCTCTGCACCAGACCAGCGCTCAGCGCTTTCACCAGACCTTCAATCCCAAGACCCAGGCACCATCAGCGATATGCACGGGTGCCTTACACGTCAACCCGAAACGCGTCAGATGCTGCTTGAGCTCGCTGTCCCTATGGTGCAACCTTGACGACATCCTCGTTCACTAAAATGTCGCCAATGTAGGCTGAGGTCCCTCTTTTCACGTCTGGGTCCATGGACAGTGCGCAGGCCAGTACCGCCTTCATAACCAACGGGGCCACGTTCAGGCCGAAACCCAGTCGCGTTAGGCAGTACCTGTGCCCTTTATTCATCACGGTCTGGTACGGCCACAGCGATTGGTCAACATGCACTTGCAAATAGGCCTTTTCCAGATCAAGCACGGTCACGTTTGCCCCCTGTCTGCGGCAGTCTCATAGTTTCTGAGCGCACACGTCTGATTCTGCTGCGAACGTTTCGATATGCTCGTTCAGCTTTCTGAAGTCTAACACAGGCCGCACTTTCTTTTTGTTCCGTTGGACTACAGCCACTAGGGGAATCAAACCTTTTGCCGGGCCGTGCTTGCTTTCATTACAACGTATCAACCAGCAGTTTTGGATACTTTCTTAGTTCCTCATCGAACGGTGCCCTTGCTTCAGTCGCCGGAGGGTACTCTTCCACAGTGTTCTTTAGAACTTCCGGTCCCACGCCGTCTGTCCACTTCTATCGGGCGGTCCACGTACGCGCCCTTGGACTAAACTTTACGGTGAAGTCTGGCTCTTCAATTTTGATTTCATTATCGGCAACCCCGCAGGCAGCTTCACTTTGTACCCTGAACTTCACGCGCCGACGATCGTCTATGGCCACGCCACCCAGGGCAATTCCATTCATACGAAGTATGAATTCAAACCCAAGTCGTCTAGTGGCAACGGTGATAGCTTTGACATGGATCAGGGAACCTCCAGGCGGCTGCAAGTGCATGATACCTTCGCCTCACACCTCAGCTCGTTGCCATCCACTGCTGTTATTCTGATCTTCTTTCTCTTCCAGTCCTCGCAACACGAACTGTGGACGATGCATTTCAAGCTGCCCGTGTCCACAAGCACGTTGCGGCTCACTCCATTCACTAGCACTCTGGTAATGGGTAGCGCACTCATCATTTTGTCTGTTGGGAGGAGGCCGGCGCTTACGCCTCCTCCCACACTCGGTTTCCCTGAAGCGAGGCCTTACTGGCGCACTTACCACCACGCCTCCATCGGTCGTAATTTCTTGCTCGATTACGGGAACCCGAAGTGTCCTCCTTCTTAGGCGACTGCAGCCGCTGGGCTGTACAGTTCCTGGCGAAATGGTTTGGCACACCGCAGGCATAGCACCTCTGCGCTGAGACGGCCACTCGCGGGCTGGACTTCGCTTCCTTGGCGCCCAGGAAGGCCTCTCTGGCATCTCCAGGACGGTCGTCCGTAATAACCGCCCGCGCCCGTGCGAGAACTTGGCTGAGGTTTAGCTCCTCCAAACGCGACCCACCTCTTAACGGCTGTCGCACGTGCTCTGGCAGCCCTGCAACAAAGGCACACCTCAGCGCCTTGTCTGACACGCCGCCGAACAAGGATACCAGCCTCCGCAAGTCGGCCAGGAAGACATCTGGTGACTCATCACCACCCAGTCTTCTGGCAACAAATTGCTCGTACGCCACGAACGAGTCTACGGCGAAAGCTGCAAGAAGAGCCCGCTTCACTTCTTCGGCGCTCTTCTTCTCTTTATCTGTCAGCTGCAGGTAGACCGCGAAGGCGCCTCCGGTTGGGCGCAAGGGTACCACATCCGCAATGTTGGCGATCCCGCGCAACCTTGTGCCTGAATAGTGCAACTCCCGGACCAGATGTGCAGCTCGGCGGACCACCCGTACGCGGTGAGAAAACGCTGCCGCGATCGAGGCAGATGGTGCGGCTGAATAGGGCAGCGCACTACTGCCAGGTGGGCGCCAGCTGGAACCATCCGGTCGCTGATCGGAACAAAGCGATCGCGATAAGCCCGGGTAGGCCCAAGTCCTAAAACCGTCGGACGAGCCAGATGGTGCCCTGGCCGGAGGTGTATATATATATATATACATGTGTCCCCTTGCAGGGACATGGTCTTTTAGCGTTCTCGGCTGACGTTTCGTTCCGTGTGCTTGTCTGCGTTTTGCGTAGTAAAGTTGTTCAGCCCGCGCGTCTGAAGTACGAAAGGCGGACTGTGATTGCGGCTGCGTAACTTACAAGCTATCGAGGCGGTATGGAGAGCTCCATCGACGTGAGGATCATCCCGGAGTTTGATGGGACACACGGGGTGCCCGTGTTGGAGTGGCTGCAGAAAGTAGAGTTGGTTTGCAGTCTCCGTAGCAATTGTCTTGGGACACTGTAGTACCGCTCGCACCACCGACTGCCCTCTAATACTAAAGTACAGACTACTACTGAAGTAGAGGTAGCTTGCTGGGAGACCGATTGACAGACTTGTAAGAGCAACGGCTCTCCGAATGCAGTGAATGGAAAGTTAAACTAGTGCTTTCAAGAAGTAACGGGCTTACGACTTGGACATCGTTAATCATACTGTAAGTTTGTTGTTCGCCTCGCCGAATTCTGATAATCGAGGTTTCCGCTAGTCAAGGATCTGGTAATCGAAGTTCTACTGTAAATCACTGCAAAATACATAGTTCGCCTGAAATTCTATTCACGGTATTATTGCGTTCACTCCAACCACATGTCGTAGACTCACGAACGCCGCATAGGTACAAACGGTAAATCAGGAACACAGTGCCAAAAGGGAAGCTTAACCTAGATAAATGGCCGAGAGATGGAAGCTGCTTTGCCAGAGGAGGATCGAATCAACAGATAGACGCTGATAAAGTCAATGCTCTGACTGAAATAAAGGAGGAGCAGTGGCTAGTCTAAGCTCGAGAAACTGCCGTAAATGCAGTTACGGGGCCTACCATCGTATTTATGTGTTCCCGTCATTATCGTGCCTTTCTTAGTATGGCAGTACGGACCAGCAGCTATTTGTGGCGATGTTTGGAGAAATTCAAAATTACTTTAATGAGAACAACTTTCCATTTCAGAATGTAATTGCTTGCGCGAGTGACGGTGCTGCTTCTATGGTAGGGCGGTACACGGGATTCATAGCCCATTTGAAAACAGTCCTACCTTCGGTTTTCACTATTCATTGCGGCATTCATAGAGAGCATTTAGTCTCAAAGGAAGTTAGGATCGCGTCTAAACCGTTCCCTCTCGGTTGTCATTCACGTTGTGAGTTTCATCAAATCCCACGCACTCCAGAATCGTCTTTTCCGGCCACTGTGTGAGGAAAATAACGAAGACTTCGATACGCTGCTGTTACATACCGAAGTTAGGTGGCTCTCAAAAGGAAATTGTCTTCAGCGTTTTGTTGCACTATGGAAAACGATAGTTGCGTTTATATCTGATAAGGAATACGGAGACAAACTCATTGACGCTAAGTGGACATATTCTATCTCGCAGACATGTTTAGGAAGTTTAATTCCTTAAATAAGGCGTTACAAGGCAGAGATAATAATCTCATGAACAGCGAGGCGGCGGTCGTCTCTTTGCTCAAAAAATTCGAAATCTATTGGCATAACATAGGTCGTCACGAATTTTTGCAATTCCCAAACCTGAAGACGATCACAGAGGAAGTGAACGATGATGACCTTCTGCTTTATGTAAATCACCGGAGGCAAATTCAAAAGGACGTGGAAGAAAGATTTGATGACCTGGTGAATTTGAGAATCCCAAATTAGATTGTAGATCCATGTGGGGTATCAGCCGTTGAAGTCGACACAGAAATTCAAGAGAGTTTGATTGACCTTCCAAGTAACACAACTGCACGTCGCCAATTCGATCACTGTGGAAAAGATTTTTGGGTAAAGAATGATCTGCCAAACAAATTTCCATCATTGTGGGAAAAGGAGCTAACCTTTTTCATGGCGTTTCCCTCAACGTACCTAGTTGAGTGCGGATTTAGTAAGGTAGTTGCCTTAACAAAATCTAGGAACAGAATGGATGTCGCGGCCAGAGGCGACCTGCGACTGTCATTGTCCAACTTGGAACCAGACATGACGAAACGTGCAAAGAAGTGCCAACCTCAAGGATCTCATTAGTTTGATAATTCTTTTTCGTGTTCCCTTTTTAGGGACCTGTCACTTTGTCAAAATGCTTAGTTTCTTGGCGTTCATCAGTAAATGATTTGACGACTACATATTCGCATTGTATCAGTGCATTAACTTGATCCTAGGGGGTTGTTGAAAGCTGATTGGCTGCTACATAACAAAACGCAAAAATTAATTGACCAATAGGAAAAGGGGGCCTGGCACCTGAGGACACCTTCCAAGGGGGACCAGCGGAGAAGAGGTTGAGAATGGCTGGTCTACACTGCGCCGACTGCGCGCAGTCTGCTTGCTCAACAAGTGGTCTCAAGAACAGGCGGACTGTACGCAGTGCCAGTTTTCTAATTTTCAGTTTATCCAGAAAAAGTAGGATCGAAGTTTCAGTTGTGCTTAATTTTTGCTTAGGCTTAAGCGGCCTACAGAAACTGTTTTGGCGAATTTTCGGTTAATGCAGAGCAGCAATAAGCAACAGCGGCTTAAGCGATGAATAATTTGAGCGACCGACTTGCTCGGCTGCCGTCCTGCACTGACAGGGACATTGGGTTCCCGTAGATGCAGTTCCTCTCACGGAGACTTGGAGGAACTACACCGCGATACTTTCCTGCGTCATGAGGAACAGAGCTCCTTGCACTGCGGTGGCGATGGACTGGCCAGGCATAATCGCACCTGTGCAATTCTCGCTTTGCCTTTTTATTCGACAACTTCCCTGACAAAAAAGCATCCACAGGTGTTCAAGGTCGCATTCGACGCGCTGCACGCTATACTAGGCGTCTTCTGCTCTGCTGAATAAGGCGCCATCGCTAATGGGATTATCCCTAATGCTGTTACGCGGCTTGACCTCGATTACGTAATCCCTTCGTGCGAGTCCACATTCCGGGGACGAACGTTACAAGACCCCGCTTATTTGTTCATTGCTTTCTGAAGTTAAACGCTACGATCGAAAATAGCTTGTCGCGAGGGCTAATCGCGCCTCATTGAGACAAAGGAGTGCCAGTTCACCTGAAGAAACACTTCAGTTAACCGCAAAAGCAGGGTAGAGGTCAGTGTGATATGGAATGCTCCCATCAGTGAAACCAGATGCTGCAGCGTACCACCCACCTAGCGCCTCTTGCCGACTTATAAACACCCAGATGACGGAATAAACGTTCGCAACTCCTACTGCTGAAGATGGGACAATGTAATCCGAATAGCTATGTAGCAGAACATGACCCGCAGGCAGATGGGGGTACTGTAAGGAGTGGTGTATGTGTGCAGACTAGAGCGCGGTGTTGTTGTTGCGATTAAACTGATTAAAGCAGTATGACTTCTCTAGCAGCTAACGAGGGCGCGACAGCTACAAAAATAAGTGACTATGCTCTGCTAGTCCCTAATAAGTGCTCATTTATTCGTTAGTAGGGCGTTTGTCCGTTTAATTTCAGAAATCAACGAATGAAAGCAGACGGTAAAGCGTATGAAGATTGGATATAAAAACCTTTAGACCCGTTAAGAAGTATCCAGTTTGAGAGTAATAGTGCTATTAGCATAATAACCAAAAGAATATTACCAACGGGTTCAGCTTTCTCTAGTGCTAGGAAGTAGTGTTGTTTTCAAGGCTAGCCTGATTCAATCGTCACTATGTCATAAGGATATGCGACTTTATGACCCTTATTTCAGCTTTAATAGAGATTAAATGATTTTTATGGTAGTGACCACGCTGTACGAACCTGTAACGACCACCCATCAATGCCAGTCAAACGCCTTAGAAAAGTACAGTCGGCCCTCGTTATCCGCGGATTCTATACAACGCGGCTTGTCCGGCGTGAAATAGTGACGC
>KN538403.1:266470-286931 GCA_000797535.1 Trichuris suis | reverse complement strand
CCGTCCACTTGAATAACGCATGGTTACAGGATTGTCCGAGCCGGCCTTCGGCCGGCACGGACAATCCCAAAGGTCCTTCATTTCTATTTCGTTCTGTTCGTTTCTCCATTTGTTCTTATCCCCTTTATTCTGTCTCATCCACCACGCAAAGAATTCGCAACGCTGACAGAACCAAGAGTTGCTGTTCAAACCGTTAAAACAATTTGTTTGAATTATTAATAAGCTCATGACAATATCGCCTTAATGATCATTACGAAGCCGCTGATAACGAGAGCAGACTATCCCGAAAACTTCGCATATTTTCAGTACAAAATAAAACCGGTCAAACGTAACATAATCGATCTAAAATGAAAACCTATACACATATTACAAAGTGACCGATATTCGGTCAAAACAGGAATCATGTCTTCTCGTTAAGTGACCAAGATACTGAAGCTTGAGCTTCAGCTTTAGACATTCCAGTGGACTAATTTTTTCCAGTACGGATGCCCCTGATGTCCAGCGGTCTCACAATTTTTCTCCAGCACTACAATTGGAAAACGTCAATTCTGTGGGTGTCAGCTTTGCTTATAGTCCAACTCGCACTGCCACACACTGCTTCTGGGAAAACCACAGCCTTGACTACTTCAGTGTTTCCCAAGAGGGCGATATCGCCCTCCTAGTGGATGATTTCGGTGTTCCAGAGGCGATGGAAGCCAAGGGGGCGATTTGGGTCGTCCGGGGGCGACGAAAAGCCGGCGGGGAGATGCAGGGCCTGGGACTATCGCAATTTGCTTAACAAGAAGGCCATCATCTCTTGATGCGATAGTGGTCAGCTCTACAGAAAGCTGCGAGCAGAAGCTTGGTATTTACTTATGCCGGTGCACAGGGAGAGGCCGACAAATTCTGACATGGCCTCATTCCTCAGTGCCTCAAGTACTTTTTGTAACCAGAAAAATTCACTTCGACGATAATCACAGGCACTATGGAAATCTGTGTGTTATCTTTTTCTGCAAGAAAAAAACGGGTTTTATTCCCGTTGTATGAAATCACAGAAAAGTACTCGAAGCTTTCGGAACGCGACTGGTTCCGTCTTTAGCGATAGGGCAAAGGCCTGCGTGTTATCGTTGATCGGCCCTTTGCGCTGAGGAAGCAAACGAAAGTTTTTCCTACACGACCTGCGGCTGCGTGCTGCCAACACGCGGCCGGACGTCCAAAAATTAGTTTCGCTCTGGCAGATATAAAGTAGTCATTAGCACTTGGCTCAAAAATTCAGACGGTTGCTCGTTTGGCACGAATGAAATAAAGGGCGGTATCTCAACCCAGTGCCCTGAATCAGCGTGATCTGCGCGTAAGCAAAGAAAAGCAGGGTATTAGAAATAGCCAGCTCAACGAAGTGAGCAGCAGCACGCATCCGCAAAGGGGGTTCTTCTGAAAACTATTCATCAGAGGAAGGAGCAGTGCGAACTCCGGAAGAATTCTCGCCCCCCTAACCGTAAGCAAAGGCGATCACGCAGAGCCCATTACCATCACTGGGTACGCGCTTTTCGACAGCCCGTTTTACTCTGCTGGTCTTGGCCATAGCTCTTCGGCCGGGGTAATCCCAACGTGGCCCGCTGCCGGAAGGAAAACAGACTATGACATAGAAAACTAGGGCCCAGCTGCCCGACCTTCGCCGCCGAAACGACGTCAAAGGATCACCGCCCAAGTGAGGGTGTAAAACAGAGGATCTGGAAGTTTTAAATCCCCAGGGGGCGATGACAGTGTCTAGGGCGGCGATGAGATCGTCTAAGGGGCGATGGCGGGCGAAAGGTTGGAAACACTGGCTTACATGGTTAAATGTGCTTGTTCTGCTTGCGCATTGGAAAAGAGATATGGTCAACATATGAAGTGCCTACAGTGGTATACTAATGCAAAAACAGTATGCAAAGTATAGCCACAGTCGCGCGCTGTGGAGGATACAAGCCTAATCCGGTTATTGCAACGGAAAATGCTTTAAAGGCTTCAGCGGTAGCAGAACATGTATCCCAACGCAACAATTCCCTGGAAACAAGAACCCTCCGTCAAGAAAACAATCTATGGTTGCGTCGAATAAAGGAAGCGCTTTATATAAGACACGATTCGACATACAATCAGGATCAAGGCGTGGAAGTTAGCATGGTATGGTCTAACCCAGTGTTTCTCAAGATCTGGGTCCCCAGCGCCCCCTATTCTGATTGGTCAATTTCGAGCACGCTCATTGGCTGGAGGGTCGACCAGGGGCGGTAGTCGGCATCGGAAGTGGGCCGTGAGAACGCAATGCACAAGTGTATTTGCGAAAACAGTTTCCTACAAGCTTGTTCTGATTCATCAACTTCGCGAGCGCTGATTGGTCGAAGTGATGGGGCGGGGTGAAACGGCCTCTAAAGTCTGCATGCATGCATAGCGGCCATGCTGCATTATCTTACCCAGTACGCACAATACATAAGGCGCGGACGACACCTTCCTATCTCCTTCCATACGATGGCCGAGGTGGGGCATGCGGCCCCCTTAGCTCAAAAGTGCCCCCCAAGCACCCTCTGGATTTCAAAAACGCAGCCCGGTGGAGCGCATGCCCCACCGTGAGAATTACTGGCCTAACCTCATTGACCTCACAAAGCGTTGTGCCGTGCCTTAAGCAGGAGGTGATGGTTTGTAATAATTGGAAATGAGCAACAATGGTAAGAACAGATGGTGAAACAATGGAAGACTAAACACAAACCCGTGGTTTAAAATTAATGTACGGGCTTTGAAAACATAACATTTCTTTACGAGACCGTAAACTTTCACGGAGTGCAAGATTTATTTACTGAAGGATCCCGTTAGAACTTTATTAAAACCGAAGCTTTCGGGTGATAAGCCTTCACCTGTCATCAGTGGCGAAACTACAAAAAGTCTAACCTTTTTGTAGTTCGGTCGCTGACGTTGGGTGGAGGTTTATCACCCGAAGCTTCGGTCTTAATAAAGTTCTAACGGGGTCATACCGTAAATAAACCTTGCGCCCCATGTACGGCCTTTAAAACCCATAGTGCGCGTATGCCACCGCTCACTGACGCGTTGTCTCGATATACTTCTGCAGTTCAGCCGCTGTTGACGGGTATATCACCTGAAAGCTCTGGCCTTTTCAGTTACGTTACAACGGGATCCTATCTGTAATTAAAAATTTGACACCCCAAGGTAGTGTTTCTCAAGCTCAGAATCGCCTGGGACCCCCGTGAGTAGTTTCAGACCGTTTGGGGCCCCCTACACTGATTGGTCAGTTTCCCGCGCGCTGGTTGGCTGAAAATGGTGAGCGCGGGAGCGGTTGGATTCAGTGACTACCATCAGATACTGTCCCTCCGCTCCTCTTTCGCTAAAATTTATACCGCCCTCTGTCATATCTATGCCATCTACAATACATCCAATCAGCGTGAGCGGAAACAGGCTCAGCGAGACCGAGAAGCAGGTCTGTATGGAAGCACGCAAATTTGTTTGCCGAATTGGCTTTTGTACAGTCTCAACGGGAGGTACTCGGTTGGCACAGTTGTGAGCGAACTAACTTATCAATGTTCGACAAGATGGACGTAACCCGCAAGTGCAGGTCACCGCGTTTGACCAACTGCAGCCGGTTACGGTTCTTCGTTATGAGGTTCGTGACCACACTAAGTGCGCGTTCCACGAGAGATGATGACGGAAGACAGATGAGCCATCTTTTCACCACGGCCCACATAGTAGGTTACAGGACTGGAACTTGTTTTTGCAGCCAGAACCGCTGGTAACCCTCTGCCAGCCTGGGCTTCAGTTCTGCGTTCGACTGTAAATCCAGCAGTTCTATCTGCAAGATTTCTTCGTCCTCGACGTTAGTAGACGGGTTGATCACCCATTCTGGGATGACGATAGAGAGAATGTCCTCAAAGCGCCGAGCGAAATCACGCAGCGCTTGCAGGTGCTCATGGTACACCTCTACGTCAGCGTCAGAAGCCTGACCTTCCTTTTTTCACTTCGATGAGGTTTTGAAATTGGCACAACTCACCCATTGCAAACCCCCGCTTGAACATAAGCAGCTTCGACATGAACCCAGAAATAATCGACTTTGTCTTAATTAGGTTCAGATCTTCCGTCAGCAGCTGCTTATTCATCTCATTAAATATGAAGTACAGGTCAGCCAAGTAAGCGACATCGGCTTTTCGAATCCGGAGGTTCTCAGTTAGAGAGGCGTCGTCTTGGGGTCTGCGGGGTGTTGCAACTTTTCCAATCGGTTTCAATCTGTCCACTACGGGGTCCCATGCGCCCCTTCGTCAAATGGGACCCCTATGAAAATCACTACCCTAAGGCCAAACCAAAATGCGAGAAAGATACCATGTAGGCAAGTATGAAGACCAATGCTGTGCTCCAGTTCGTCTTTTCTGCTGCGAACTATAGAATTAGGATGCCGAGCTGTTGCCTGTTCTTCCCACTGAGCTACGTCCTCTGTCACACAAACCGACATGTTAGAAGGAACGAACGCGAACGTGAGTCAGTAAGCTTTATTCACACCACCGATAACTGCGACGCAATGCCGGACACACACAACAACGACCGTATCCCCCCTTCTTGTCCGCAGGTTCTTCTACAGAACCCTAAGTACAGCTGCCTGCATGCCAGTGTAGCGGACAGTTCCGTGACACACCCCCGGATTTCCGGGAACGGAAATATCACTTGAGTGCGCTATCCATCCGCGCGCTCTAGCACTGCTAGCCTAGCAACTGGTCTTTTGTACACTCCATCCCTTGTTTTAACCATCGCCACACGAATACGACCGTCGCTTCCGGGGAAAACGTCTACTACGCGACCAATCACCCAATGGGGGCTCGATGAGATAAGGGATCGACTACGAGAACTACATCGTTAACCTGGAGATCACGACTAGGCGAAGTCCACTTCGTTCTGCGTTCCAGGGTCGGCAGGAAGTCTCATTGCCATCGACGCCAGAATCAATCCGAAATTTCGATGGCTCTCATCCAATGCTTTGAAACAGCGCATTCCGGCTCGCAGAGTACGTCTGGGGGCACGTGGACGCTGACGCGTCCCTTAGCAGGGAAAACGGAGTGATCGGTTCCGGCTGCGACGGATCACTCCTACATAGCCCAACGGCCTACCGTTTAGTAACGACTCGACCTCCGCGAACGCCGTGGGCAGAAGTTCATCCGTGACTGTATTCCCATTCAGTACCGCAGTAAGGGCTCGTTTAGCGACAGCTGTAAGTCGCTCCCAAACTCCACCAAAATGTGGTCCATGCGGGGGCGTAAACTTCCATTCTATATCCTGGTCGGCTAGATATCGCTTGAGCTGGTCGCGTTCGAATATTTCTCTAATTATCTTCTCTGCAGCCACGAAGTTTCTTCCGTTGTCCGAAAAAATCACAGCTGGTAGCCCGCGACGAGCGATAAATCGTCTCAGCGCCATCATGAACGAATGGGCATCCATTGAATGCAGCACTTCTAAATGTGATACCCTCGAGACAAGGCAGGAGAACATACATCCATAGCGCTTCACGAGGGAGCGCTTAACTATGACCTGAGAAGGTCCAAAGCAATCTATTCCAACGTTCACAAATGCGGGTGCCGAACACCGTAGACGTTCTTTAGGGAAGGGAGCCATGATCGGCTGTAGTGGTGTTGCGTTCATTCGGCGACAGTAGAGGCAGCGGTCGATGACTCTTCGAACTGAACGTCGTCCTCCAAGAGTCCAGAACTGAGCTCAAAGTTCTGCCAGTACTCTCTCCGTTCTCGAATGCATTAACTGCAAGTGCCTTGGCCAAACCAGCCGACGAACGAATGAACTAGCGCCGGGAAGGATGATAGGATGTTTCGCATCCACCTTCCGATTCGCAAATTTCAATCTGCCACCGACACGCAATATTCCGTCCTTATCGATAAACGGATCTAAAGCAGCCAAGGGCGAACGTATGTTCAAGGCTCTTCCCCCAGACACGTCGTCCAGTTCCTTCGCGAAAGACTCCATTTGCAGTAGGTGAATGCACCAGGAGGTAGCGCGCTGGATTTCCGACGCGGTTACGATCATGGAAGGGTACGGCCTTTCCTCACGCACCATGAATCGGCGTAAGTACGCAACTATTCGCATAATCTTCGAGAAATCCGAATGAACATCGAACAAACGAAGTACGGCATTAGAAGAGCTGATGCCCAGAGCATTAACATTCAGGCGGTGCTCTGCTAGCTCTTGTTTCACCGAGTCCTCATCTACGGATAATGAGGCTGTGGGCCACGAATCCTCCGGCATTTGCAGGAACTGAGGACCGCACCACCAGCGGTGTGACCTACGCGCCAACAAAGTTGCAGGAACGCCTCTTGAGACGTCGTCGGCCGGGTTCCACTTCCCAGGGACATGACGCCATTGACTCACTTCACTATTGGCCAGTATCTCGCTTAGTCTATGAGCCACGAAAGGCTTCAGCTTTCTACTGTCTATCTTGAGCCACTTAAGAACGGACATAGAGTCTGTCCAGTACGTAGTTCCGCTCGAATCAATGCTCATGACGTCAGCTGCGGTATGACTGAGGCGTACCGCAAGAACTGCGGCCTGCAGCCCTAGTCGCGGGATTGTCAGCACCCGACGCGGCGCGACACACGACTTGGACATAGCGAGCGATGTTGACGGGTACCCAACCTTTTCCTGGAAGCGAACTTAGACGACGGCTCCAAACGAGAGGTCTGAAGCGTCCGAAAAGACGTGTAAGCCCAAGGCCGTTCGGCACCCGCATTTGTGAACGTTGGAATAGATTGCCGAAGCCTGCGCCTTTTCCGAGCGACGTAAAACCGAGCCATCGTGGAATGGATAACGTTCTTATTGACTGTAAGTCGGCCAACCAACGTTGATAGTCACGTTGGATGTCTTCGCTAATCACCGTATCCCACCCGGCTGACTCACAGGTCGCTTGGCGCATCATCCATTTCGCTTTCACGACGACTGGGGCTAGCAAGCCCATAGGATCGTACAGACGAGCAACGGAACCGAACAGCTCTCGCTTCGTCTTAACCGGGCCAACGGGGATGGTCACTGCGAAACGAAACGCATCTTCCCTGGAATCCCAAAGGAGACCGAGCACGCCCTCCAGCTGGTGCGTTCCAGGGCTCAGATCCAAACTGGTTAGCGAGCGTTCCCCTTCCGGGAATGACAGGAGGACTTCCGGTCGCGTCGAAGCCCATTTCACCAGAGGAAAGCCGCCTCTAGCCGTAGCCTCTCGCAGGGCAACGCAGTGAGCGATTGCTTCCTTCGCATTCGAAAACGAGTCCAGATAGCTGTCGACATAGAATTGCTGACTACAACGTGCTGCCATTTCCGATGGCAAGAAATCGCAAATGCAGTGCAACAGGGCGTACATGCAAGTTGAGGGAGCAGACGTTAATCCAAATACCTGGCGGGTAAACTCATACGTTTTCGGCGCAGAGTCGGCCCTGTCGGACCATCAAAAACGCAGAACAGATCTGTCGCGCAGAGGAACCCCGACCTGATGAAACATATTCGCCATGTCGGAAACAACCGCTACAGGCAGACAGCGAAAGCGAATCAATATTGAAGTCATGTCACTTGACGAGGTCTGATCCCTTTTCTAAGTGGTCATTTAGTGATAAACCATCGAACTTAGCACTGGCGTCAAAAACGATGCGTACCTTGCCGGGCTTAGAGGGATGACGAACAGGATGGTGAGGCAAATACCAAACCCTCCCCACGGGAGAGTCCGCTTCGTATGGCATTACCAAACGGATGATGCCCGAACGACTGAGGCAGGACATCGCCTCCCGATAAAGGTCGTATAGGACTGGGTCATTTATCAACCTTTTACGCAAGGATTCGAATCGACTCTTCGCCATTGAGCAATTATTGGGCAGTGTCACATCGTCCGACTTCCAGAGCAGTCCTACTGCGTAACGGCCTTGTACGAATTCCAATGACGATGGCCAGGCGATCTTGCTGAGCTCGATATCCCGGCAGCGTTGAACCGGCTGGGTACCGAAACTCTCCGTATTCCAGAAGCGTTCATAAATTTCGAACTCTGACTGCTAGGGACTGTCCACTCTTACGAGGAGCTCATTGATCATGCGCTCTGTCGATGGTCTGCGGTGCCTGAACGGTTGAGACAGCCGTCCAACGACGGTCCAGCCTAATGGAGTTAGCATTCCGAAAGGTTCTCCTTTTCGGGATGGCTTCCGCAGAGCCAATTGTTGCATGACTTCGAAGTTGTCGGCACCGATAAGAACGGAGACTTTCCCATAGTTAACGTCGGTCAGAGGCAAGTCTTTCAAATGCGGCCACTTGTCTCTTTCTCTATTCCAATTGACAGTCCTACAGGACAAGTTTATCGACGGTTCGACCAACGCACCTCTGATGTCAAATTGCTGCTGATCATTACGTCCGCGTATGGCGAAATCGACGGAAGATGCACTTAGCAACGGGTCACGACCATGAAACGTCGACAGATGGACGTTCGACGGCTTCCTAGCCAGGCCTAAACGAGACGCCATCTCGTTCGATATTAGCGTTCCTTGACTGTCCGGGTCCAGAAAAGCTACAGTCGATATGGACCGACTCCCGGCAGCAAGGTATACTGGGACTACGGAAAGGCAAATCGAGACATGATCTACCGTGTTGGCTCCAATGTTGGCTGTCTGAACCGTGCTGTGCTCAGCGACGACCTGCACATCGACGGCCAGGCTGGGTGGATATACGCGCTGAGAACCATGCAGCAGGCGGTGGTGGCGTTGGTTGCAATGGGTTACGTCGTACCGCGTGCGTTTTGGACAACGCCGGGCATTGTGCGCACCGTCAAGACAGGCAAAGCAACGCCTGAAATTCTTTGCGATCTCCGCCCCGCGATTTGGAGTGGAGTTGACGAATTCAGGGCACACGGACAGCAGGTGACCGTCATGGCACAGCACACACTCCACAGAATTGTCCGTTACCGTACCAACGTTCAGGCGATGACGATTGCTCCTCGAAACGGTCTCTTGCGGACTTCGCGTCCTATTGGGCAAGTCCACTGGCTCCACCGTTCGATTCGTTAGGACCATATGTTCGAGCCACAAGTCCAGGTCTTCCAGTGTGCCTCGCGTGGACGAATGTCGAACAGCTTCTGGGCCCACTTACGCCGTAGATGGCCTGTCAACTTCGACACGACAGCTTGAAGAGTAATTGCGGATTTCACCTCGACGAGTCTGTCACGAGCACGCAGGATATTGAGTATGCCATGCAATTCCAAATAAAAACGTTCAGCGTCAGCGTCGCTGCGGGGCTTCATCGGTTCGATTTTGGACAGTTTCCGCAGGCACGCAGTAATTACCGCACTTGTGTTCCCATACAAGCGGCGCAGGTCGTTTAGCGCGAGAGCGTAAGTTTCGGGACTACTCAACGAACAAGCTAAGGCCGACCCGAGAGATGGCACAAGTAATTGACGAAGTATCGCGAGCCGCTGCGCGTCTGATCCAACAATGTTATGAACAAGTGATTTGAAGCTACTTATGAACATGTCCCACTGAAGCGGATCACCATCGAATGGCTCGATATTAACTGCCGGCGCGATTTCTCGTAGCCAAGACGGTGTCGCTGGAAGTAATGTGGCCTGCGGCGATGCGAGTCCTGAGATCCATCCATCTGCCGTGACGCGTGACCCAGTTTGTTTGACAGATCGCTCGTGCTCTTCCGCCTCATCGTTCTGACTAGGCATCGACTGCTTCGGCTTTGGTTCTCCCTTCTCTGATTGGAATACGCCATCATGAAGCGACACTGAGCTCAGCGGTGAGGAAGTCTTGACTGTATGGGCGGCAACTGTCTGCAAGTCGCCTGACGGAGTCGACAGCACTGCCATGGTGTCCTGTGCAGCGTTGACTTGGAGCGTTGCCAATCTGTCCATCAAACGATCACAAAATGAAGACAGTAGCGTCGAAATTTGGCTCGTGAGCCTACTCGCAACCGCATCAAGACCAGGGTTCGTGACACATTCGTCGGCGCTTGCTGGCACAGATACATCGACTGGACTCCTGGGAGGAGAATAGTGGCCGAGATCCTCCTCAGCGACATCACTGGATACACTGACACCGGACTGAGTATTCCTACGGCTAGCCCGGGACGAACGAGACGAAGGCATTATGATTATGCAAATGTCTTCAAGGAATGCGGGGAGAAGCAACTGACTGAATTGTCCCGAAGCACCAATTAATATGTCACACAAACCGACGTATTGGAAGGAACGAACGCGAACGTGAGTCAGTAAGCTTTATTCACAGCACCGATATCCGCGACGCAATGCCGAACACACACAACAACGACCGTATCCCCCCTTCTTGTCCGCAGGTTCTTCTACAGAACCCCAAGCGCAGCTGCCTGCATGCCAGTGTAGCGGACAGTTCCGTGACATCCTCGTTTGAACAGGCACCCCGCCCCAGCAAACTGGTGCATTTCGAAAGTCCGTATGTGATATCGGCTCATGCGAGCGAAAATAACCATCAGGTCATGCCCGCACCTGGACTTCCGCTGGAGCTGCAGCAAACCCTTCTTGCATGCAAAGGAAGCGTGCCACAAGTCGTCGTCGCTTTCTGTCACGAACAAGTCGCGGAAACTCATGGTAAATACACCGAAACATCTGACAATCGCAACGCAATACCAAGCAAACTGGGCTAAAATGTGTCTATCCCATCCCTGATCTGCCACATCGCCAAGACACTTGTTGCAATCGCTCATCTGGCACGGCGCCAATACCCTTTTGTCAACCGTTCACCTGATACTGCCCCAGCACAGTTGTTGAAAGTGCTTGACACCGGGCGAAGACTTCGTTGAAACCTTGACCTGGACACTGCGCCAAGATGCTCTTGATGTCGCTGACATGATGACATGCCGGCCATTATCACCCAGTCCCTGTCCGCCGCAGTACTAGCCAACAAAATTCGAGCAGCGAACCACTGCAGCAGCCTTTCCACTGTGCGCGTAAATGGCTTCGCCACAACAGTGTTTTCCCAACCTTTCTCCGTCGTCGCCCCCTAGACGCTGTCGTCGTCTCGCTGGGAATTAAAATTTTCCCTGCGCTGTGTCTTACGCCCCCATTTGCGGAATGATGGTTTGACATCGTTTCCTGCGCCGGTTGGACAGCTGGCTTACAGTTTTTCATGTCGTGGTCTGTTTTCCTTCTAGCGGGGGCCCATGCCGGGGTGACTCTGGCCGAACAGCTATGGCCAAGCTTAGCAAGTAAAATGAGGTACCAAACAGCGCGTGCCCATTTAATGCTAATGGCCTCGGCATGATCGCCTTTGCTTATGGTTAGGTGGTCCACCTGAGTTCGCCTCGCATCTTCCTGTGACAGAAGTCTTCAGAAGAAGCGCCTTTGCGGACGCGTCCTGTTGCTTACTTCTTTAAGCTAGCTGCTTTTGATGCCCTGCCTTTCTTTGCTCGCGTACAAAGCACTAATTCATTGCACTGGGTTGATATACCTCCTTTTCTTTCATTCATGCCAAACCATCAACCGAGTCAATTTTTGGGTCAAGTGCTAATGATTACAATGTGTCTGCCGAAGCGACGTCCGGTTTCATGTTGCTAACACGCTGCCAGAGGTCACCGCGCTCTGGTTTCTGCAACCTGTCTTTCCTCTTCGACAATAGATCTGCCACGACACTGTATCCTCTTTCTACTAAATAGGAAGAGGGAAAGGCAATTAGCAGTTTTTTTCACAGTGGCCCGTACTGGAGGATACAGTGAAGGAATCCTCTGCAACCAAAGTGCATTGTGAACGTTTTTAAATCCCGTCTTTAGTTCTTCATCACATTGCAGTTGCACATGTTCTTCATAGATTTCGACTTCTGCCTGGTCAACGCTTGAAAATGGATAAGTGCAAATGCAGTAGACACGATCGAAAGACTTCTCTCGTCGGCTAACCGCACACCGACTTTGAAACAGTGCAGAAATAGGGAAAGCGTCGGTGTTCAAAACCAAATGTAGACAGAAGCGCAGGGATATGCTAATTCGAAAGAAAGCTAACTGATATGAATCATTTCGGATTACTGGACCAGCGTAAGTAAACAGCAAGCTCATCAGGCCGCTGTTTCATCAGAGGATATTGGCCTTCCTCTTCTTCTGCAAAGTGCAACCGTCCCAGGGACTTCATCGCCCCCTCAGCTTTCCATCGCTCTCGTGGGCCTTCCATGGCCCCCTTGGGAAACACTGGCCTAGAAGGTCGTAATTGCGAAAGATCCGAAATTTTCCCTGCCCTCTGTTTGGTGGCACCATTTGGCCGCTGCTGGTTTGACTTCCTTTCTGCGGCGCCGGTTGGACAGCTGGGCTGTAGCTTTTCATGTCACGCTCCGTTTTCCTTCTAACGACTGGCCGCAACTGAATGGCCCTGGCCAAACCGTTATGGCCGAATTTGGGACGGTGAAACGATGCCGGCAAACAGCGTGTACCTACCTGTTTCATGGAAATAGTGTCTGGGTGATCGCCTTTGTTTATCGTTAGGAGTGCCTCCGGAGTCCTAGCCTGGGTCCTTCTTCTAAGGAAAGCTTTGCAGAGGACCCCCTTGCCGACGCGTACTGCTGCTCATTTCGCTCAGCTGGCTGTTTTTAATGCCCTTCTTTTCTTTGCTTGCGTACGTAACACGGTAATCGAGTGCACTGGGGAGAGATTCCACCTTTTATTTCATTCATGCTAACCCACCAAGCGAGTGAATTTCTGGGCGAAGAGCTAATGGCAACCTTGCCTCTGCTGAAGCGGCACTGATTCTTTGACGTCTGGCTTCATGTTGGTATACCGCAGACGCAAGTCGCCGCGCTCTATTACCTGCAACCTGTTCTTTTTTTCTGTGGCAATAAATCCGTCACGACACTGAATTCTCTTTCAACCAGATATGACGAGGGAAGGGAAATTAGCAGTTTTTCACTATGTCTCATACTTGAGCGTACAGCGAAGGAGTCTTCTGCAACCAAAAGGCTTGATAGCCGTTTTTAATTTTTGGCTGTAGCTTCGTTAAATTGAAAATATGTAATAAGACTTGGTAACGGCTTCTGAGTATTTCATTGTTCCTAGAACGGGTACGAACTGTTTATTTGCACGAAAGGTTACAGACCTGTTAAGGGAAAACCGGAGGTTTCCGGGAATCACCAATCCGTGTCCTCAGCGATGCGGTAATGGTTAAGCAACACGAGAAGATTGCGTAAAAGGGGAAGATGGCCCACCATCGATAGCTTTGTCACCTTTCGTGCAGATAAAAGATTCGTACCCGTTCTAGGAAGAGTGGGATAGTTTTTCGTTACGTTCAACTCTGCGAGTTTTTTCTGGGCGTCGACCTCTATGTCGTCAACGCTTGAAAATGTATGCAGGACCTGAGGTAGGTTTTCCATGCCGAGGAAATCTTGGAAACGTGCAGGCAGCTCTTCGTGCGCAAGGTCGGCAAGTGGTCACGGCATGCTTCGGTGTCTTCGGCAAGGACCTGTTGGTTAGTAAAAGCCTTTGGAAACTGCAGCAATTCGCCGCGTGCTAAATTAGTCTTGAACATTACCAACTTCTTAATAAATGAGCAAGTAATAGCTTCTGTCGCAATCAGATCGAGATAGTCACCCTGTAGCTGTAAATTTTATCATTTTTTCTGTAGCTGTAAAATAGCTGTAACTTTTCCAAATTTTCGCACAAGCAGACGTATTCTTCAAAGAAGCTTGAGACAGTTTCGGAACTCCGCAAAATCGCTTGAGACGAAAAGCTATCCAAAGCTATCCAAAGCTATCCAAAGTCGCCTTTGGATAGCTTTCATACCGCGATGTGCAACGAAAGTCAGTTCTAACTTTCGTTCTTTTCTTCAGACAATTTTGAAATACCGTGTTATTTAAAGGTTTACTTTTGATTTTGTTAACGGGTATGACAATGTACTCTGGCGAAGAGTGCAGCTGATTCCTGATCCATTTTTTGAAGATATGTTGACACAAGACACAATACACACCCAAGGCATATGGTACCTCCTGCTTCAAGAACTCTATGAAGCCCTGATAGCTTTCCAACATCAACGGTGCACCGTCAGTCGCAATGGATATTACATTCGTTAGTAGAATCCTTTCTGCGAAATATTATTTCAAGATAATGAACATGCTTTCTCCTTTCGTGCGTGTTACCGCTGGTTAGCAAGCAGTAGTTCTTGAGCCAACTGCTCGCCCTTTATGGAGCGAACGTAGGCTAGCAGCAAGGCCTCACTGCCTAGCAAGCACGATTCATCCACCTGTAGTGATAATTAACTGCATTATTCTTAGGAAGCTGCACAACGCATCATTCGCATCGTTAGCCACTTCTTCGATACGGTTCTACAATATTGTCTTATCGGAATTCTTTTAGCTACGTCAGCTGTTTGGCTGCGTGAAACTGTTTGAAGTACCTAACTTCTTACCGGAACCAACAGTTCCTTGCCAACTGCATGGGTTGTCGAGACATTGTAATCAACGGCGAAATATTGTAAGACGCGCGGAAGACTCAGTTATCTCCTTTGGAAGTCTAGGCGAATGATTTTCCTAGCCTGGGGTGGCTAGTTCGCTTGCCGCAAAGCACTCGAAAATGAGAACAGGTTTATTTCTTTTTTTCGGGTGCCGTTTAGACAGATGCCCCCACAATCACGAATGGCTCGTCGCCTCACTTGAGAGTACACAGGCCTGTGCCTTGACATCCTTCGCTGACGACGGAACCAGAAGTGTTCCGAAAGCCTCGATATCTTTTTTGTTGCATACGAACGGGGATTAAACCATCTTAACTGTTATTACGACAATGAACCGTTAAGAAGACACACATCTTCAATTACTTTGGTGATTTATGACGTTCAGTTTCCTGACTGCCTTTACTGTGGTTACAGTTACATCCTGGGAGACCAAGCTTATCTTGAAACGTTGCAACAAATAATGTTGGGAACATTTTTGATTGATTGTGTGCATACGTCTAACAGCTTGGCTGTTTTCAGCTGCTCCAGGTTTTCTGAATTTGAAGGCCAGGTCGAAGTGGAATGCATGGAAACGCTGTAACGGTATGCGTTTTCAAGCGTTCTCGCATTTGTGTAACGCTCTGCTGTACTAGGTATGTCTAAAGAAGAAGCGATGAGGAACTACATTGAGAAAGCACAGGCACTTATCGGAAAGTATGGATTGCTTTAGATATCGGTGATATCGCTTCTTGTCTAGAGAAAGTGCAGAAAGCGCTTTCTTAAGTAGCAATTTTGCTGCCACTGGTGATTTCATGGGTTTTTTCATGGATTTCGCAATTCACTCGCTTTCTGCCCGTAATCCATGTTTTAAAGAGCAGTAGTTCTCCACATTTTGAAAACAAAGTTGGCATGAATTTCCAAAAAGTTTTGTTTCTTAAAGTATAATTGTTTAATCTAAAATATATAAACTGGCTTCGAAGCTCAGCAACTTTAAAGACTCAGCAGTGGCAGAATATGGCTTGTCAGACGGAGTACATGTTGTAACACTGTAATAAGTTGGTAAAGTTTCATTGTGATTGATTCGTTTTGTTTCATGGGCCTTCGTTGATCCTTACCATGACTCTCAGCAAACAGACAGCAGCCATTAACATAGACAAAACCTATAGGCACTCGCATGGCGTAGAATTACTTAGGTACCATGGCTTACTTTAGCGATCCCAGAAATGGTTATTGGAATGAAGTTACTAATGCTAATCATGAGTGGCATTCGCTGGAAGGAACCTTCATAAAATGTTGTAACTGCGAAACACTGAAACTGCAGATGTGAAGGATCATATATGTACATAAGCAACAAGACTCAATTCCAACCTCCTGTTCCCAGTGGTGACCAAGTGTACTGACGTGATGGAGATGATCGAAGATGAAGTTCCCCTGAAATATTTTCATTTAATGCTAGGCAATTTCTTGAGATAACAAGCAATGGTGCTTCAAGTAGATTTGCACTTTATCTACTTTATCTACAACACCAATTACCCTACTAAATAGAATATCGGCTGCTGATATCCAGCTGACATACGATACGATGTTCTCGCGTTAGAAATAAACTTTGCTACTACTGACCAATGCAGAAAGCTTTTATCATACCTACCTTTTAACGCGGAGCATGATGTTTCGACGAGAGTATGATTCGACGTTCCTGGGTTTCAGCGAGCCTGCATTTCCACAGCAACAGGTCAATTGGCGAAATTCAGCACCTTTGGCTCATCTCCCTTAGTTCAGCACTGTTAGTTTGGGGCCGGTCCATGGTCAACCGCCGTTAGTTAGGTGCCCTTCGCTTACCGCCGCGTTTGGCGCCGCAGGTTCAACGTGCTTGGTTCCCTGCCGTTAGTATGTTCCGCCGAATTTGCCATAAGTCGAACTAAGCGCGAAGAACAAACGGCGGTAAGCCAACACTGGCAAACCAAGGGGGATGAACCAGGAATGCCAAAGCAGAGGAACATGGCAACGACAGCGAACTACGGATGTTGAACCTGCGGCGGTAAACAAAAAGTTGGCGAAGGACACCAAACTTGCCATGATGAACCAAGGACAATGAGTCAGAGGGGCTGATCCTTGCCAACGGCATGGCCTGCTGCTATAGAAACTCACACCCACTGAAGTATACCGGCGTGAAATTGTCTTCGCTTGAAACGTTTGTGTCGAACAGTTTTCACGTTGAAGCATCATATACTCCTTTTAATGATCCTTGAGATGTATTTGTCGACTGCGCTGATTGCGTTGCTGCTTCTGTCACAGAAATAAGAAGTCAAGCCTTGATCAGACATATTAGACAGGCCAGACGAAAGGAAGAAGAAATGTTTATCAGTTCAATGTTAACGACGATGAAGCGCTTATTGGAAGCATTCCTCCTGAACTGCACCTACAGCATCCCGTTGGAAGCATCGTCGACTCAGTCTTCGTCGAAGTGAGAACAAAGCTCAGCCCTCACCACATTATTCAGTTTAATAGATTCTGCATCACAAGGTAAAAATACTTTCATTTCGAAGGGGATTACTTCTGAAAAGGAACTTTGGATCTTTCGCATTTCATGCCCACCAGGCATACTGTAGCTTTTCCTAAGCCTAAGCCAAGCTACTGTGACGACAGTTCCTGAGGCTTAGGCTTATGCTTAGGAAAAGTTACAGTATGCCCGGCGGGCAGCAAATAGGAAAGACCCGGAACTTTTCGTAACGCCTCGCTGGATCTATATACGTATTTAACTCCGGAAAACAACCATGTTTTTGGTACAAAGACTATATTTGGGTCTTGTAACGTTCGTGCCCAGAATTTGACCACCCGCAGCAACGTTCCCCGTTATCCCACAGCATTATGGTGATTGATAATGAGGTTACTGATGACCCGTGATGGCACAGCGTAAGAGGCCATTGAACTGTGGCGGCTTTATTGTAGCATCTATACTGGGCAGTCCGAGTGCTTCTAATTTTCAGTTTACACAGAAAAAGTATGACGAACGTCTCACTTGTGTTTAGTTCTGGTTTAGGCTTAGGCGGCCTACAGAAACTGCCTGCGAATCTCCGGGAATGGGGAGCGGCGGCTTGGGCAACAAGTAATCTCAGCAACGGGCAGACTGTACCCTGTGCCAATTTTTCTAATTTTCATTTTATGCAGGAAAAGTATGACGAACGTCTCAGTTGTGCTTATTTTTGGCTTAGGCTTAGGCGACCTACAGAAACTGTTGGCGGATTTTCGGTTAGTGCTCAAAAGCAATGAGCAATAGCGGATTGAACAACGGTTAATGTGAGCCACAGGCCGACTGTGCGCAGTGTCACTGGATCTAATTTTCACTTTGCGTAGAAAAAGTATGACGAACGTCTCAGTTTTCTTGAGTTTAGGTTTAGGCTTAGGTAGCCTGCAAGAACTGTTGCGGAACTCACGGGGAACAAGACGCAACAATAAAAAGCACTTTAACATACATGCATATGGTGCGACAGGGAAGACGCATGGGAAAGAACAGACGTATACAGAACTGAGACTGTACTCTTCTGAGTTGCCCATTTTATCCCCCCCCCCCCCCAACTTCGCTGAAGAGATAGCGATCGCAGGTGTGCAAGGTCACAGATGTCCCGCCAAACGCTACACTATGCCTTTTATGGTCTGCCGGATCGCGTGCTGTCCCTAATGGGATTATCCCCAATGCCGTTACGCAGCCTGACCTTGATCAGGCAACATTACGTAATCGCAAATACGTATTTCTGATCGTTGAAAACAGAGCACGCTAGCTCCGAAAAGTCCGAAGATTTAGAACTGTGTGTAAGTGTACAATAAACGGTTTTTACCTTTTTCTGCAATAAAAAAGCATGATAACAGCGCACGCATAAGTTCGTTGCTCATTTCTTTTTTAAGTAAAGACGCCGTTTTCCATCAACGAGAGAAGTTCGTTTTTCGCGGAAACTCAAGATACTCCAAGTATAGTGACGACAATGGCCGCTAAGCGTTCAAGTGAAAAGAGGTGTTGCAGATGACTCGCTCACTTGAAATTAAAAGTTAGAAATAATCAAGCTTAGCGAGAAGGACATGTGGAAAGCCAAGATAGGGTGAAGGTTCGCCCTCTTGCGTCAAACAGTTATTCAAGGGTCAAGTGAAAAGAGAGGTTCATGAGCTTTAAGACTAAGTCTTTACCGCTGAGGATGGGTCAAGGGTGCACGCGAAAGCTCTGGTGAACGAAATTGGTTATTAACTGGTCCCACCGTAAGATAAACTCTACCATGAAAATTTACGAACGCGTTAGGAAATGCTATGTATTCAAAACATAAGCATGTGAACAAAAACACAATGGATATGGGTTGATATGATACAAATGACCCAGTGGTCTTTAAAGAATGAATTCCATTAAAAACAATGAAACAACAAAAATGGTTACGTTTTGAAAACTGGAATAATAAATTAAAGCAAAAAACGTTTGTCAATTTATTACGGAAAAATACAAACCGTTTATTTTGTACTTACGCGAAACTCTGTCCCTCGAAGCTTTCGGAGCTACCTCTCGCTCCGTTTTCAGCGATTACAATCGTTGAAATCGTTGAAATTGTAATCGTTGAAAACGGAGCGAGAGGTAGCTCTGAAAGCTTCGAGGGACAGAGTTTCGCGTAAGTACAAAATAAACGGTTTGTATTTTTCCGTAATAAATTGACAAATGAAATTTCAAAACACCGTTCCAAAATCTTTTATTTTCAATTATTTTCAAAGCAAAAAACGAGAAAAAACGGATATGGATATAAACGGATAAGTAGTCTTTAACGTATGGAATACGTATCAGAGGAAACGAAAAAATAAAAAATGCTCACCTTGGAAGCTGGAATGACAAAATAAAAATGAAATGGAAACAAATGGATATGGTGGTTTGAAAACTGGAATAAAAACAAAGTGCAACAAACAATGTGAACGAAAACAAAACGGATATCGATAACTCATAACACAATGGATATGGACATATAAAAATGGATATGGTGATTTGGAAGCTGGAATAAAAGAAAATGACTACAAAAAATGTCAACGAAAAGGAAAATATGTATAGATATCAATCAATTATAACGCAATAGATATGGATATAAAAAGGGACAAGTGCTCCTCAAAGGATGACATGCGCATAAATGAAAGAAAATGACACAATAACAAATAGTTAAAGTGGAAACAAAGTGGATATGGATTTAAATAGATGAGTGGTCCTTAACAAGGAAAGAATAAAAATTGATTACCTGTGAAAATTGAAATAATAAAATGAAAACAAATGGTTATGGATGGCTAGAAGCAAAAGCAAAGCGACTGTGGGCATACATGGCGCCCTGATCTTTACAACGTGAAGAATATTTGTCAAAACTGTTACATGACGGAAGTACTATCAAAAATGGCTTTGCATGAAGCACTGCGCTTTTAAAGAATAGAGTAATAATATGGCAACTAACAATTATGGATACACAAATATAACACTTGGAATACTCTGCTGACGGGAAATCTGAACGAGTCATATTCGATCAAATTAACACACTGTACAAACAACCGGACACATTTTAAAGAACGAACAAATGATCAACAGCCAAATTCAATGACACTTCAATTATTCTTTTGCCCCGCTGAGGACGGGTTATGGCCTAATCCGAAAGCTCCGAAGAAAAATTCGGTCCTTTGGGATTGTCCGTGCCGGCCTTCGGCCGGCACGGACAATCCTCTAACCATGCGTTATTCAAATGGCCGGGTGGGCCTTGCGCTTTGTTCCCGATGGCAGGTTGACCCTTGCGCTTTCCGTTACGGTTGACACGTTCACTATAGCCGAACTGGACGTGTTGGTCAGCCCTACGCTAAAGCGAAGGGTAATACCGCTGCGCTTTGTTCTGAACACCTGCGCTGGACGGCTTGAACATAGCCTTTATCCCGGTTGACAGAGGGACTAAGCGTCAGGGGTCTTGGTGGCTTAACGGAAGGGGCTCAAATTTGGCTCACTAATCCGATTGCGTAACCGGTTGATAATCCGGTTACGTAAAAGCTGCATTCCTGTGG
>KN538403.1:60234-79444 GCA_000797535.1 Trichuris suis | reverse complement strand
CTCTGTCTCACTCCGGACCAAGCACACGACAGATGCACCTGGAAGAACATAACCAGAGCCGCAGACCCCACATAAGTGGGATAAATGCGAAAGAAAAAAAATTTGAATGCGTAGCATTTGGTAACGGGTTCGTAAATTTTCATGACAAACTTTCTGTACGGTGGGACCCGTGGATAACCAAGTTTTTACTCCGGAGCTTTCGGGTCCATTCTTGATCCCTCAGCGGTAAAGTTAATGGAAATAACGAGTGACAACAACAGTTGAATCTGTTAAACGTTGTAAAATGTGTATTTTAAAGTGTAGAGTTTAAAAGAATCCATTTTATTGCGTCATGCGTTCGTAATCGTGAAGGACGGTAGGGTATGAAGTACTATTCTTGAAGAATGCGGTGGACACTGCTTCGCGTGTTTCCTAATTCTAGGGAGAGCTGACAGCGTGATTTCTTTGAATTGCCTTCTATAATTTCATGTTGTATTTATTACGGAAAGTACAAAGCATTTATTCAAACTTACCAATAAACTTATTGGTAAGTTTAAATAAACGCTTTGTACTTTCCGTAATAAATACATCATGAAATTTCAAAACAGCGTTAAAAAGTCAATCGTTTTCAATTGCCTTCTATAATGTTGGAAATCCCTTTCCTTCCTTCAGATTCAGCGCGGCGAACTCTGCCATTTGGGCTGCTTCTTCAACGTTTCCTCTTCCTTCAAACCGGCGGTGGTTTTCTTAAAACTTCTACATTTCATGGCGTAGTGAAAAAAATTTCCTTCCATGATGAAAATCGGTTGTCTCATAACGGGCGTTCGTGTTGATTACGCATCGCTGAAGGCGGAAACAGTGTATCCCTGAAGGCTGTGGTCTTTAATTCGTACACAGTAGAACCTCTGTAAGTTGACCACGCAAGGGACTATAGCAAGCGGCTCAACATAGGGAGGTAGTGAACGAACAGGTTAGGCTTACTGTATGAATACGTACATGTATTTTACTTTCTTGTACAGGTTTTCGTGGACAATGTCATGCGTAATCAGGACACGGTACAGTCATTCATACAGTATCATGCAAAGTCAATGCATTTAATAGTCTTTTCTCGTGGTTTAATCGTTCTTTCTGCAAGAGTCAGTTTTTGTCTACTTGTTACTCTTATTACAAGCGTAAGTGCAGAAAGCACTCCCAGCACTGGCTACACCACTTTACCCGGAATACCTAAACGTTCTTCATCCTACCAGCGTAAATTTAACCACGAAAAAGAGCTTGATAAGCTTCTCCCGTCCTTAGATGTCTTAGTGATAAAACGAGGAAGTAATCTAAAAACTGCGGTTCGCGGGAAACGTGGCCTGGGCATTTTTCGGCAGCAAATGACTTTAACTGCGTTATCAGATGCTAGACATTCTCTTCCTTCGGAGTATATATGTGTAATTTCTGTACATCATGTATACAAAGGAAAAAGTAATACATCTACGCAGCAAAGCATATATCTTCGATCCCACAGTGTAGAGCAGACTCGACTGGTCAAGTTTTAGAGAGCAAGTTAATACTATGTGATAGCACAAGCTATCAACGTACAACTTACAGAGGTGTTCAACACGTAGAGGTCAGCTTTCCATTGAGTACGTGTGGGCCAACCAACCTGTGAAAATTCGGTCAACTTGAAGAGGTGGTCAACTTTGGAGGTTCTACTTTATTTAAGTTTATTGTTACGGAAATTGTCCCATTGTAACATTCAATAAATTTATTCCCGGAGCTTTCGGGTTAGCCCTAAACCCGTCTTCAGCGGATAGATTTGAGGGATTCTCACAATCTGTACTTTCATGCTATCTCATCTCTCACAATCTATCTCTATTTCATGCTTTGAAGAATGTATTAAACGAACAAAGTTTACGCAAGCGTCGAAGGTAGTAATAAAAACAGCAAGAACAGATTTTTTTATCCTTAATGTAACAAAGCAGCAGCTGTTTTTGTAACAACCTGAAATGTGTGTGTAGCAGGATCACCCTATATAGCGCGTAGTAGTGGCGTTCGCTGTCATCCGCAATTTTTCACTATTCGTGATGAGCCTTGGAACATATACCCCGCGGATAGGGTGGCCCCGTTGAATGGTTTACAATACCAGTTTGTTGTCTGTCTGTGCTGCTCAGGGTTCTGTAACAATAGAGACAGTCTAGTAGTTTATCGGTTAAAACAGGCTAAGCGAACGTCAGAGTGAAGCTCAGCGTTTTTCAGAAATGTGTAATTCGGTCGTCAGCGAAACGGAGGAAAGCTGACGGCGGAACTATTGTAGTTACCTCGGTACTACTAGAACATTTCCAGTTTCCTCTCGGTTTTGATATGAGCATCCTAAGCTGTCGGAATTTTTGAATGTTGTATATTTGCGCTTATAGCTCATGTTTGCAGATTGCCGAAGTGGTATTCTTTCTCGAAAGCTGTTCATAATCTGTTCGATTCTTACTGTAGTCCTATGTAAAACTGATTAATCTATAATGTCATCGCTCTGACGATAGGTTTCTGAAACATGTTTATGCGATGAAGATGCAGGTTTTTGGTAGGAAGCTAGATGGCATGGTTCGTTTGCGATGCTTACGAGATTTTCTGTCACTTTGTTCTTTAATGCTTGACTGAGCAGATTCAAGATGTCAAATGCTTAAAGAACTTTCATTTTGATGTGCTGCACTCTATTAATGCGTTGTGCATGTCAGTGAAAGGCTGGCGTTCACTTAACATTGCACGTTTTGACGGGCAACTTTTTGAAACACACATGAAGTATGTGACGAACTGTTCACATTCTAGACGTTTTTATGCCATTGGTTCCTATTGTGTCGCCGTTTCGATCGAATGCGTCCGCTTCATCTAAAATGTCAGATGGATCCATCAAGTTAGTTGTTTGTTCATTTCTGACTTCCTTTTAATTCGTCGTTTAGCAGACGTAGAAATTGAAATGGCCGAAGGTGTCACATTGAGCTTGTCCGAATCATGGCTAAGCATGCTTGATTGCGTTATACTAATTTTGGTTGTTGCACTATCCTTGTTTTATTATCTGTATTCGCAAAGCGAACATGAACAGCATAAATTGATGCCATCCTTCAACCCAATTGTTTCGAGTAATATAAACAATGGTTTCGAAAGAGGTAGTGTCGCAGAAATGATGAGAACATCTGTAAGTCAAGTTAAAACGTAATCGCTTAAAAAATAAGAGTTCAGTTTTGCTTTAGGGAAAGAATATGCTGATTTTCTATGGTTCGCAGACGGGTACAGCGGAAGATTTTGCTTTTCGACTTGCAAAAGATGCAATTCGTTATGGGATGAAGGCAATCGCGCTTGACCCCGAGGAATTCGATATGGTACTGCGTCTGACGTATGATAACGTTGAATGGATCATTCCCACTCCACTAGGAAGAGCTCCATTTACTAACAGAAATTCCAAACTCTCTCGTTGTGTTTTGTTTGGCCACCTACGGCGAAGGTGATCCGACGGACAATGCACGCGATCTGCATGAATATTTGCAGCGGGCTCAAGCAGATCTGTGTAGCTTAAATTATGCGGTGTGCCTACGTTTGAACCTCAAGATAACTTTAAAAACGTTTGAATCCATTTAGGTATTCGGTTTAGGTAACAAAACGTACGAACATTTCAATGCGATGGCTCAGTTTGTTGACAAGAGATTAGCAAAATTAGGTGCTAACAGAATATTTGAACTTGGATTAGGAGATGACGATGCCAAGTGCGTTTTGTCAGTACATGTTAGGTATTTTTTGAATGTGTTGCTCGTTTGCTAGTATCGAGGAGGACTTCATGCTTTGGAAAGACGAATTTTGGACTGCTGTATGTAAACATTTTAATATAACAACCGTCAGCGAGGAAGTGTCTATGCGAGAATACAAGCTTACGGTGTTCCATCCCAGCGAAACAGTAGAACCATTCACTGGCGAAGTGGCTCGAATGAATTCTTACAAGATTCAGAGAGCGTAATCATCTCTTAATATCTAGTTTCAGCAGGCTTTTCCAGTAAAGTTGTTTAGGCCATTTCATCAAAAGAATCCCTTCCTTGCTCCACTAAAAGTTAATCGAGACCTTCACTGTGGTGGAGAACGAACCTGCAGACATATCGAATTTTCTCTTGTTGGATCAAGGTTAAGATATGAAGCAGGCGATCACTTAGCTGTTTATCCAAGAAATGATCCCGTACTGGTTGATAAGTTTAGCGAGCTTTTGGGTGTTGATTTGGACAGTGTAATAGCATTAACGAGCATAGATCGTAGGTAAGATAATTTCAAAGATTTGGTGTTAATGCAGTTTTCTTAGCGGATAGCAGGAAAAGGACGCCATTTCCTTGTCCATGCTCCTACAGGACTGCTCTGTCATTTTACGTAGACGTTACATCGCCTCTGAGAATGCATGTCATCAAAGAAATCGTCCAGCATTGTTCAGACCCTAACGAAAAACGTGTCCTACAGAGCATGGTGACGATGACTGAGGAGAGCAGGGTGAGAGACAGCGGCCATCTCACTCGAAATATCGGCAAAGATGGTTGTCCTATTTCAGAAGAAATATTTGTCTTGGATAGTGGCCGAACAGCGCGGTATCCTTGATATCATGATTGATCTGCCAAGTTGTAGGCCTCCACTTGATCTACTTCTCGAGCTGCTTCCTCGATTGCAACCACGTTATTACTCAATCAGCTCTTCTCCCAAAGTAGATCCCGACACAGTTTCTATCACGGCAGCAGTTGTCCGGCACGTCACTCTTCTCGGACGAATTCGCAAAGGAGTTGCCACTAATTATTTGGCGTCTTTGCAACGTGCTGATGGATATCCTGTTCCGAAGGTTGGTTACTCTTCACGCTTACTCCGTTAACATTGCGCAACTTAATTGTAAAACAGCTAACGGTATTGTTCTTTGCATGGTTTATTCGCTTGTGCAATGGGTACCGTAGTGCTCAATCAACAACTGAGTTTGACAGTTAGTTATAATAGTTGTCGTTGCTGCGCTAGTCGACGATCGAACACTCAGCAACGATTGCCGTTTAATTTTCAACGACAACGGCGTATAATAAGGGTAACTGAGAAAACGGATACAACGGCAGAGACAGGTACAGTGGAATGGACGATGATCGTACAGTAATTTTGTGTGCGCAAAGCGTGCAATTATATAGCGTGGTAGGGGTTTAGTCTGTGCAGTTGACCTCGGGTATGCGTGAAAGTGCTCATCCGTAGCGAATAAATCATTCGTGGATGACTGCCGCAGTACGGGTGAGGTATTATCCATAAGATTGACCTTCACCCGAAGGCGTGAACCTGAAAGCGTGTATCGTCAGGGAGGGTTAATCAAGCATTAACCTCAACATGTTCCCGTGGAAAATTAACATGAGGGAATTTATAGCTTCTCCCTAACTGTCATACACATGCAGGCGGATTATAGGGCGACCCATCATATAGTTGATAAACGGGCGCCGCGCACATGTACGGAAATATGGGCGATGTCCTGTGCGTGGGTTGTAAAGTGTACAAGTTTCCCTTTGATCAAGCAACCACAGTAGTAATGATGAGAACTTTGATGCTGCTCACGTGCTTTAATGATGCATGGTTTCTAAATCAATGAGTTCTTTCGTCAGCGTATGTGTGTATCATGCACCTTTTCATTTTGGATCTGGTAATTGTGATGATGGTATGTGTTCCTGTTAAACCAGTGTTTCTCAAGCTTCTCTCTGCCGTCGACCCCTGGACGTCGAAATCGCTCCCTGTCGCCCCCTAAACGTCTTGATCGCCCCCTAGTTTCTGTCGCCGCTGTTTTGACGCCAGGGTGGGGAGCTGCCGTGTCAAAATTGATACATTTTTCAATTAACACCTACAGATTTTTCTGAACTAGTTGCTCTCTTTCTTAGCAGCACGCAGAAAATTCCATCGCCCCTCAGACTTAAATCGTCCCCTTCGTCGCCCCCTTGGAAGTTCAAATCGCCCACTGGGGAGCGATATCGCCCCCTTGAGAAACACTGTGTTAAACATTCTGTTCGTTGAAGCAATAACCGTCGGCGTTCTCTTTATTACTGACAGGTGGCTGTAAATATGGTGAATGACGCGATCAAAACCGGTTTATCTAAACCAGTGATCCTCAAGAGGGCGCTAGGAGGTCTGAAGCGCTACTGAGAAAGAAGCAAGTGAAAACTCCGACCCTGATAAGTGGTGATTGGAATGCACAATGCTGATCAATGGCAGTTAAAAAGTTCCCCCGGCAGCTGGAACAGCTCCTGCGTGGCATGACTCCATGTCCCGCAGGCTGATTGTGTACGCAGATCGCCTGTCTGAACTCTGCCTTCAGATGAGCGAGACGCTTCCTGCAGTTGCAATATGTCTGTGACGTTAGTTTCAGCTGGTTTAGTCACAACCGCGTACCAGCTCATTCTATGTGTGGCTCACGATGAGTGACTTTCTCTTGCATACTGCTAATCTGCTTTCCAGCGAAAATTAACTCTAGAAGGCTCCTATTGATCAGCTTTATTTCTAAATTTTAAGAATAAGGTTTGTGAGCCACCACCGGTCCTTTTCCATTTCTGCAGTTTTTTGTGAGTGCGGAAACCGCCGGTAAGGCGGTTTCCGCAGGCAATAATGGACGTAAGCTATCCGCTGGAGGTATCTCAATTCGATCGTGATAGACGAAGGAGCGGGAGGGATATTCCGAGGGAATGCTAGCGAGAGAGGAAGTATGGGGACGCTGGTGAAATCTGAGCACTGTAGTGCGGCACCTGGATGGCAAAGGTTGAGAAACTATGGTCTAAGCTAGGCATGCCAAACTGGCGGCCCTTTGCAAGCACACCTGTGGCCTGAACAAGGCATACTGGGGCACAAAACCTTGTACCCTGGGCGTCTGGAGTTGGATACTTTGTTACATGTAGGCCTTGCTTAGGATGACTGCGGTTAGGCGATTTCGAATACTACAACGAAAAAATGGTGCCTATTGTGCCAAATCATCGACTAAGCCGTGCCCCTCAGGTATGCTCGTTTCACGCGTTAGAGACGTTAATTTGCATATCATTGCTCTTTTACTCCGCGGCTGCAAATTCGCCTGGTTGTCTAATGTTGGAGATAAAGTGAGGCAACATTTGTTCAGTCACGGGGGGCACGAACGAGAAGTGATAAAATACGGTTGAGCAAGCACTGGGGGAATGACGGACTAAACTTCGTTCGGTTTTCTTTGTGTTGATCGGTAGCAAACTCTTTCCTGTACGAACGCTTCGCAACACGTATCCTCTGTTATCACGGTACAATTTTCAATTAGTCGAAGGTGAACGGCACGCACTTTTTCATTGTTGCAAGTCTCTTGAGATAAGAAGTGTCATATCTAAAATAGCTAGTGCTCCTCCAACTAAGAGTAAAATAAAACTGAACGAAGAAGGGCAAGTGTTTCAAGAAGAATGGGAACTTTCATAGTTGAACTTCCCTTCACGGCTTTGGCCCGTTTTGTGTATCTGTGAATAAACTTCAAGATGCCCTACCAGCGAATGGATGAGCAGATTGTTAGAGAGTGGTACAGAATAACGACTAACCGTACTTTTCGGAACTGCTTTTGATCCGTCGCGAGCGGGGTAAGGGGCCTTCCACCGCGGAAGAAGAGCACTTCCGAAACGTACGGTTAGTCGTTGTTCTGTACTACTCCCTACAATCTGCTCATCCATTCGCTGGTAGGGCACTTTGAAGTTTACCTACGGACACACAAAATGGGCCAAAGCCGTGAACGGAACATCAATTATGAAAATACCGAAGCCCGTTACAAGGCACTCCGTCTTCCGCAAAAATGGGAATTACAGTATTTTTGCACAATCGTGAATGGAAAAATCCATTCTTTAATTTGCAGCAACAGTGCTGCCACGCCAAAAGAGGTACAGTTTGAAAAGGCATTTTGAAACGAACCTTCGATCTTATGACAAGTATGAAGGCCCAGTGCGTGTCTCAAGACCCATGCAATTGAAGGCCGGCTTGAGTCAGCAACGGACCTCTTTTACGGTAACTGTCGTGTGCGGCCCTCCTGACAACACAAATGTGATTCGTATGGCCCTTGGGGGACGCTCAGTTTGACATGTCTGGTCTAAACCATAGTTTCTCCACCTTTTCCTCGCCAGCGCCCCTTACAGTGCTCAGATTTCCAGCGCCTCCATACTTCCTCTCTCGTTAGTGTTCGCTCGGAATATCTCTGCCGCTCCTTCATCTGGCACGATCGAGTTGAGGTACGTCCAGCGAATGCTTTACGTCCATTCTTGTGCCTTTACCGCCTTACCGGCGATGGCTCAAAACTTTATTCCTAAAATTTAGAAATAAACCTGAGCAATAGGAATCATCTAGCATCAATTCTCGCTGGAAGGCAGATTAGTAATATGCAAGAGGTGATGTCGTTCACCGTGAGTCACCCATAGAATGAACTGGTGCGCTGTTGCGACAAAACCAGCTTCAACAAACGTCACAGGAGTTTACCGCAGCTACAGGCAGCGTCCCAGTCGTCTGGGATCAGACTTCAAGCGGGCGACTTGCATGCACAGTTAGCCTGCGGGATACCGAGTCATGCCGGAGGGAATCATTCCAGCTGCCGGGGGAACTTTTTATGTGCTATTCATCTGTGTTTTGCATTACATCCACCGCTTAACCGGCGTCAAAAAAGAACTTTCACTTGCTTCTGTCTCAGTAGCGCGTTAGACCTAGCGCCCTTTCATTGTCCCGTTGGCTTCCAGCGCCCCTTGAAATCTTCCAGGGCCCCAAGGGGCGATAGAACCTTGAGAATCAGTGGTCTAAAGTATGGTTTCTCAACCTTTTTCGCGCTGGCGCTCTCAAGCAAGCGCAGTTTGAGCGCTGCCGTTTAGTCAGGGTGTTCTACTGCCGGTTCTACGGGGCTGCTTAGAGTGCCAAAAGTGCGGATTTGACCACGTATACGTTTTATTTCGGGGTGCATTGGCTTTTTGGCACGCACTGACGCTGGACTAAGGTCAAACAGCTACGGTTCAGCGCAACACAGCCTTCCAGCGTTCGTTAACCGTCCGTTGAGGTCTTCCAATATCCCTGTGGGAGAAATGCTTTATTGTATACAATGCAACGCGCGCAACGCGACAACGATTAACTGCCTTCCTCTCCATCTTGACGGGCCCAGTATCGTAAGCTGCTCGATGTGCAGGTTCTCATCTCTGTGTTCCTCTGTTCGCCACATCCCCTTCAGAATCAGTGATCTGAAATATGGAAGCTTCAAGACCATAACCATATAAATAAGTGATAAAGCGGTTTACTTCGACGGTAAAGTCTTGGGCAGCAGTCCCGAGAGCTCCTTTTTATCCTTTCGGATTCAGCTGTTGTCTTGGGCGAATGTTTCACCGTGCGTCAAACTTATCCCGTATTAGGTAATGAAAAGATATATTTTGGTTGGCATTATTTCTCGATCAGTGGATCTGCGGAGGAGTAAATCGTTTTACACAAACAATTAGGTCATAGGGGGCTTTTGTCACGCAGCTCTTATTTAAAAAAGTAGTGCTCTTGCATAGGCATACGGCGCAACCCGTTGAGTTCGGCCAGTTTCAAATCCAAAAAGGATAGCGGTGATTTTTGAACTGATTGTTTCTTCAGCGCTGAAGACAGCCAGTTCTGCAACTGCGGGTTAAGTGTTAATTTACGTTGGAACTTCGTCCCATCGATAAAGACAAGTGCAATGTGTACGCTACTGTAAGTATGTACTTGGGGCTGACGGCAGTGCAAGGCTGATCCTGGAAGTTTCACCCAAGACAAACATTAGAACCATCACGGGATGTATGTTCGTACGAAGTCATGAAAAGTGGGTATTGCTGAATAAAAAATATGTGTTTCATATTTATGTGCTGGAGTAGATTTGAGCACTGGTTGCTTTGTGACAGGATGCCATTTCATTTTTGATGGTCGCCTCATCCATCCATTGGTGGTGGAGCTTTTTGTGCTTAATGACAGATACACAGATACACACGACGAACGGGAAAAGCTGTGAACAAGGGCAAAAGAGTGCTGGAGCAGATATAACAGTGAAGACTGGATTTCTTGTAACGGATGCGTGTCTTCTTGTACTGATGTTTATGGCGATATCCATTTAATGATATGCAAAAAATAACAATAATAATGTAGTACTCTGAGCTTCCATGACCTTCAGGTCTCACCTTCATTGTAAGAGTTTGCGAGAGGGGAGATATAACATTTAACCTTATAAGAGCAGGAGTTTCGTTAAGGTATTAAAGGTTTTAATCTTAACCTCTGAAGGAATTCTTATCGCAACACACCTGGATTTCCCTATTTCGCTATGCAATTAGTGGTCATTGTTACATGGCACAGAATAAGAATCCCGCGTTTGTTGCTTTGATATTGCTAGCCGTTCTTACAACTACTGTGTATGTAAGTGGAAGCTTGTTCGAAAGATTCTTACGGCGATCTTGCTGCGTTCCAAGTTATAATTCTTGTCTTCAAGCCATTGTAGCTGTTGCTCAGTGGTAGCTGTCCTCAAAGTGAGCGATATTGTCACCCAGGATGGCGATGGGAAGCTCTTGCGGGGCTTTGGAAGTCACGTAAGACTGGACTGGTAAAATTTTCTCACGAGTGCATCGGCAGGTGAAAGTTTAGGAGTGCCGTTGGCAAAATTTTCTCATGAGTAATGGTGGTATTGGTAAAGTTTTTCATCGGGGAGTGGGCCGATGGCGCAGAAAAGTTTAAGAAACACTGCTCCATATTTTTCTCTACAGGCATTGCATTGTTTTCAGCTCTCTCAGAGAATTTTTCTCCTTCAGGCCATCATCCTGCTGTTCCCTGAGTTCATTTCCAACTTAGTGCACACCGCGTTGAGTATTCAATGTCTTCAACATCCTCATGACTGACACTACGTTAAACCCATATGTCGCATTAAAAATGAAACTCCTTCTAACGGGTGTGTGGAAGATCATAATGTTGATACGGAAGTACTACCCGTTAAATGTTTTATTGGCGAAGCTTTCGGGAATCACCGATTCCCGTCTTCAGCGCATAAGGAAATTCCTTATTCCAGAAGCGCTGAAAACAGGAACCGGTGATTCCCGAAAGCTTCTGCAATAAAACATTTAACGGGTAGTACTTCTGTATCAACATTATGAAAAACCCATATGTCTTTCTTTCCTTTTTGCGGTGAACAACCCGTTCTTAGGACAAAGATCAATGTCCGAAAAATTTTTATTTAATTTTATTGACGAAGCTTTCGGGTCTAACCATGACCTGTCATCAGCATCATGTTGCCAACCACTGGGCTAGTCTTACTGTTCGCAGGCTCCTGCACCCGACCAACATTGGCAGGGACATCAGCTGTCAGCTCTAATCTGGAGCTGTAGAGCGTCCGTCCCGCCTCGTCATTCAGGCGGTTGACTGAGCGTCCATTCGACCGACCACAGTAGTGACATTACAACAAATGCGAAACAACGAGCATGCAAACGTGATACCCATCGGTTTTTAAACCAGACGGGTTTTAAACGATCTTCTGTTCCACCCGAGCTTCTTTCTTTGACCGGTCCCACTCGTTATCTCCATTCACCGGAGAAAGGAAAGAAAGAAGATCTATCCAACACCCGTTACGAATGGACGAATAAAAGAAACCCGTATGTCGTAGTAAAACAAATATTACTAAGCTTGCGGATCGGTCAATATTCGTCCTCAGCGTGTAAGTGGCAAATCTGATACCGTGGCAATAAACAGCGAGTTTAGACTGCAGTTTAAACATTCCATTGCATGTATGTATGTGTAAGTGATTTACGGCTTTTTTGAGTCCTGTGTAAAAGTTATTTGCGACGAGTGGAGCTTTCAGTGATATCCGGACCCGGTCTTCAGCACACGCAAAGCAACTCTTTTGCGTTTGCTGAAGACGTGAAAGCTCCACTCGTCTCAAATAAACGAACACTGGAAAACCGTAAATTACCTACACATATACTTGCAATGAAATTACATGGACCTGTGTTGAAACATTTCGCAGCTTGAACATTTGAGAAGTGGTAACTTTTTGTTATCATATTTTCAAGACAACAACGCTTTGTACCGGTGATCGAGATTTTTCATATGTCACTGAATTCTCCACTCATTTAAGCCGTTTGATTGCATTAATTTGTTCGAACGAGGAAAGTGTCTGTAATTTTTCCAGTTTGAAATGTTTCTTAAAATGGATGGAGCACTTTGTCTCGGAGTTATTGGAACATTTTCAGCGTGTTCTACTGCTAGTGACGTTCTGTTCTAATTTTGACAGGATTGAATTGATGTTCTTCTACCTCTGCGACTGACTGCTTCGCCGTTAACATGAGATTTTGCATTAAGCAACCGGTTAAGTTGGAGACACGTTACTTAAATGGGCTAAGTAAGAAATTTCTTCTTTTACTGGCCTATTTGCCAAAGCAACCACGTTTTGCTTTAAATTAACACCTGATTCTTTGTCGAAGGCGAGTTTGGCTGTGTCGTCTTTAACGATTTGCTTACATTTGGCTACTTGAAATGCAGTTGAAAATTATGTACTTTACCAAGATATAGGCAGGGCAGTTCTGGATTTCTTGAGAATATCATCTTTGCGCTTAATGGCTTGCAGCCCGTTAGCGTTCAGGATGTCTGCAAATGCTGAAAATAGTTTCCTAACCAGTTTGATGGCTGGAAAACGTTGATTAGCGTAAAGCGAGCAAAACCGAACAACAAGGAAAAATAGCGGGGTTTTCGGAACTGTCGTATTCCGTTATCAGCGCACAAATGACAATGCATGTAGTTGATAATGGCGACTTATCACGTCGAGCAGCTTCATTGAATATTCAATGAGCGCTGTGTTATCACTGCTTGTGAAGCAGCTCGTGGCAATAATACAGCAACCGGTTCGGTAAATCAAGCTGTTCCACGCTTCGCGGACGTCAGCCCCATATTGTTTGTTCATCGACTAATTGCATAGTATGAACAGAGACTCCTTGATCTTTCCTTTGACAAAATGGCTCTCGCGGTACAAAATCCTTATTCGAAGGTCACGTGAACATCGAGAGGAATGTTCAACGACCGCAGAGGCTTTCAGCGCTTTTTCTATAATCTTGCTCGGGTCAGGCTTATTGCGCGGTCGCGTCGTTTTCTTTTCTGTCCAGTTGGTTCTCCGCGTTTCGGTATCTCGTGATGTAGGATTGGTGTTCTCGAAATCTCTGAAATAAAGTGCTGCCGGTCTCTCCTACGTAGGAAGCGTTGCAACCACGTATAATTTGATAAACCGCTCCTGGCCTCTCAGCAATGGGGACTTTGATCTTGTCCGTGACGTGGATGGAGCATAAGGACGTTGATCCCTTGAAGTATACCTTGACCTTCAGCGTATTACCTGAACGTCGGATCTCTTCACTAATTTCTTTGTAATAAGGGTCCTTGATTTTTTGAACGCGCGAATTTCGGCATGTTTATCCCACGGTATATTACACACGCGACTAAACTCATATGATATCCGTTCTCTCGTAGTGTTTAGTGTTCTTTTTATGTGCCTTAACTACCTTTCAAGGACCTTCGGATCAAAAATGTTTAACGCTCTGTCGCTACGCCCTTGGTTATGCCTATCAAAACCGACTGTGGGTGATGGGATGAGAAATGAAGATATCTATCTGAGTGTGTCAGTTTTCCATACAAGTCGTTTTTAGTTTGTTTCTACTGTTCGTGACTAGTGCATCGAGGAAGAGCAACCTCCTGTTAGACTTTTTGCAACGGTTAGCATGATGCTTTCGGGAAGAGGTTCTCTGTATGTTGAAGCAAGTCGCTCTCTTCTGTTGCTTTGACAAGCGCAAAAATATGGTGAACATTATCTCTTGAAGTGCAGTGGAAACAAAGAGGAATCGCAGCTGGTGAAAGCTTTTTCTCCAAAGTGCTCCATGAAGATTTCAGACAGAATGGGGGAATTCTGCTCCACATGGGTGCTCCATCATCTTACCTGAAAAAGACGTTCCTGGAACGAGACATAGTTTCCTTCTGTCATGCAGAAAGAAACTAGCTTGATGATATGGAAGAGCTTAAGTCTCGTCCTGTCTATGATACTTATATGAGTTCTATCTCTTTGAGAATCTGACCTTTTAATAACGGCACACGCGCCGTACCTAGAAGGACCGTTTGCCGACAATTGACGGCAAACCGTTTAAACACTTTATGAAGTGAATTTTTTTTAACACTTCATAAAGCTTGATTTAGCTTGGTGGGCACCGTCAGCTTGATAGCCCCGTTGGGAACTGCCAACTCATCTGCAACCCTCTTCATGTATTCGCTACGAGAGACAGTGGTGTGCGTTATCATTTGACAAATTGTGTGGACGTTTAACATACCCAGGCCCAATATGCTGTAGAAAACTAGTACGGGCAATGTGCTCATGGCTTGTACAGCATCTGCACATTTTCTCGATGACATCGACGCCGTATTTAGTGTCACTGTAAAAAGAAGTGGATTCAGGACCTTGGATTTGTCTCGTCTACCAAAACGGTGGTACGTTGAACTGAGTGCGAGATTCTACGCTTGGTATGAAACGAGCATGGCATTATGAGCCTTGTACAGGGCAGTGCTGTACAAAGGATCTGTAGTATTTTTTAGGAAGGTGGCGCCTCCCTTCCGGTTTTATAGGGCGCCTGCAATACTAGTTCCCCGTTAACTTAATTTCAAAGCCAGATTCAAAGCCAGGGAGTGAAGAAATGATCGGTGGTAATATCTCTGCTTGAATCCTGAAGACAATCCATGAGGGATACAAAAGACGAAATGCGACATGCTCAACCAGCATTTTTCCGGCTGCTTTAGACTCATCCTTCCTGACGCAGGGGAAAACGTTGATGACGCATCGTGCCTGCGCATCCGCAGCAAGCTAGAACTCTATTCTGAATTTGTCTGGCTCGTTTGACTATATATTGCATAAGTGGGCACCTGCACTTAGAAGGGAAGAGCTGCTCATCTATTGTTGCATGTCACGAAGGCGCGTAGCATCCAACGCAGTATTCGATGAACTTGTACCATACCTCTGCCTGTATCCTATATATCTATAGGGTCGTTACGTTGCAGACGTTTCCGTCCACGATGCTCCCACTCTCACGAGGTGCTCTTTCTGTCGCATGTTTATCCATGCAAAAGGCGTCTTTCTGAGTGGGTCAGAAATGGGGACTTCAGCCTATTCAAATTCCGGCCCATTCGGGATTCTGGCCTGCTCGTGATTTTAGCCGTTCATGCAGTCTATCATTTGGCGAAATGAAAGACAGAGACGGGAAGGCTTTTACGGAACTGCCGTTCTACGAAACGACTTGTCGACCAAACGACTTTGGACGAATGGTAACTAGTTGCAAATATTTGTGAAGTTTCGTCACTCCATACACAAGAGCCAAAGCCTCCTCAGTCGGTCCGTAGTTCCTTTGGGCTGCATTGAGCATCTTTGAAGCATGACTGATGACCTTCACTGTTCCGCCGTTCAGCTTATGATAGATACACCACAGCCCCAATGGCTTCCTCTGATGCACCCGCGGCTAGCACAATTGGCTCCTCTGAGAGATACTGATTAAGTAAAAGGGGTGAAAATTCAGCAACTCTTTCACCCATTCAGCAACTGTTCTACCGCTTTAGTGTGCTCTCTTCTTCAGTTCCACTGCGAATCTTTCCTGAGCAGCTGATTTGGTGCTTTGCACACCGCTAGTTTAGATACAAATTTGGCATAACAATTACACATACCGAGGAACGAACGCAGTTTCACAACGTTCACGAGCAACGGCATGTTGACAGTGGCCGCTATTTTTTCAGCTCTGCTTTTACACATCTCGAACTGAGAATATGGCCAAAGTATTCAACTTCCCTTTCGTAGAAGACGCACTTCTCATTAGAAATTCGAAACTAAACTCCTTCAACCGACCTGAAAGTTTTCTCATTTCCATCCTATGTCCTTCATGAGTTACTCTTTTAAAGTGATATCATCCAAGTAAACTGCCACCTTAAGAATGTCTGCTACCATTGTGCCCATTACCTTCTGATAGATCGCTGGTGCTGATTCCACATCAAATGGAGATCTCTTGTAGTGGAACAGACCCTTGTGCATGTTGATGACCAGAATCCTTTTAGATTCCTCATCCAGGTGCACTTGCAAATACTTGACAGACAAATTCAGTTTGGTAAACGTTTTGCCACCTCTTACTGCTTGTTCTTGGGTCTCGGAATTGTGTGCGAATCGTCCACGAGTTCATAATTCAGTTCCGTGGAGAAGTTGCGCGTGTTCGGCTCTTGCTGTTCAGTTTTTCACGGTTGCAAGTGGAGCAGCCTAACTTGATCCGTCAACACGGTTCAACACACGCGTCTCGACGTATCGCTCCAACTGTTTCTTCACTGCGTCACGCGTCGCGAAAGTCAACGGAAACAGCTTTCGGAATACCTGCACAGCTCCTTCATTGAGCTCCGCATGTGCCCGTATCTTAGTGCAGTGCCCAAGACCATCTTTGAGTACTTCCGGAAACTCGCCGCGCACACCTTGCGCGTTAGACCAGATTGCATTCACTATTTTCTTAGAGCGGCTTAAGATATTCACATGCTGTGAATTCACTAATCCAATCCTGACCCGTCACAGTAACCACGGCCTTTTCTGCTACTTGCAGCAGCAATATTCTCGCGCCGTTGTCACTTTGTACAATTACCACTGTATAAAGTATTTGTTACGAATGTCTTCCCGTTGGAGAAAGCCATGTCAACGACGAAGGGGCTAAGCTTTATTCGCGTAACAGGGCGAAAAATGCTGTGGAGCTTTCCGCCCGGATCTTCGGCCGTCATCAGCGCGAATATTTGTAGGTCTACACCAGGATTAGCCATTCCTGACCGGCCAGGAGCTCTTCCGCGTTGCCAACCGGCGTGGTTACCTGTTGAGACTAACCTTGACTCCCCAGGGTTAATTCGCACGTGGCTGGTCTTGCGTCAGAGCAACATCCATACGGCCACTCATATAAAGAATGTGATCACCAATAATTACAGCTGTCCCCCTTTCCAGGAACTTCACGTATCCTGTATAACTCCGCGAGCTCACCCTTGCTGTTCCTAAATTATCCCTGCCTATGCGCTTCAGCATTCTGGCTTCACATTGGTAACCACGGCTGCAGCCGTCCATCCGCATCTGGACTAGCTTGCCGTTGATTCACGAAATAACCTCCAAGTTTGGTCCACGTTCCTTAACACTAGAAGCACCGGCCGCAGTCTATTCACGGTTCTCAATATTTCAAGTTAGATATCCGCGTTGGCCTTGAGGCCTGGCTTTTCGGGTTTCACGAGTTTTAATAACCCTATGTACCTCACTTTTTGCTTGTTCATGATTTCCTTTTCTGTTTCTTTCTGCCGCGATCACCCTACGGTTAGCCAGCAAACAGTTTATCGTAGGTGAGAATTCACCTCGTGCGGCGTTGCACATCGTGGTGGGACAGAGTCGCTCGATGGACACGACGCACGTCCTGCTGGCTCCGGTGAAGGGGTACTAGCTAACTCCGTGATGAGAGAATTAATGTGCCATCAGTCGACCGAAAAACCTGAAATTCTGGGCGTGGAATGGAAAAGTCCTGTGCGTTCTGGGTTTTTGAATGCCACTTTGAAGACACTGACTTGTCGGTCAGATAGAGATATCGATGCTCGCCACAGTTTTACACTTTGCAGGTCGCCACGCGGTGGACGCTACTTCCGTGGGCTGCTCTAATATTCCTCTGGCAGTTATTTCCTTCAAGGTATTTCTCCATTTACGCAGTACATGGGCATGAGGCCAGATAATTCGGAATAAAACTCTGACTTTGAGGGGATGCAGAAGCCAGTTATGTAAGCAAAGGCCTCTATATCTCAGGAACGATGAGTCACGACCAGCCGGAAGAATGCTCAGTGGACACGTCTTCTTCTGCCTTCTCGATTGCTTTCTGAATTCACATAGAAATTGTAGGCTCCTTTAACAAGGGCGAAACAGTATTGCCGCCGTCTGTAAAGAATTCAGGTCCTTGTACAATACGGTTCTGCACAGAGCACGTAATTGCACAATCGGGCCTTTCCGCTTTAACGGAACGGGCTTCGGCCGTTCCGTTGAAGCGTGAAACCTTTGTTATTCAAGTGGACGGGTCGACCTTCGCGCTTCGTTCCCGTTGGCAGGTTGGCCCTTGCGCTTTGTATTACGGTTGACAGGCTGACTATAGCCGAAGTGGACGTGTCAGTCTGCCCTCCGTTAAAGCGAAAGGTAATACCTTTGCTCTTTGTTCCGATTGACACCTTCGCTCGACAGGTTGAACTTTGCGCTTATTCCGGTGGACAGGGGGAGTAAGCGTCAGTGTGTCTGTGTGTATGAGCTACAGTCACTGGTTCATTGCTTGCAGACTGGAGTGACGGTGGTGGTTGCGCGCAGTTGGTGAGTTTGAAACTTAACGTTAGGGAAACAGTTTCGGTTTTAGGCTGTTGGAATCGCGAAATCGTATCGACTCTTCGAGGCGTCGAATGCCATTTGCGACTGTTGCTGGTGATGGGTGGTACAATGAAGAGCTCGACTTACGTTGGTCAGTGATTGCATGTACTTGTTGATTGAGCAGAGCGTTGTGCGCGGCGAATAGGAAATTGGAAGTATTTATTTACTGGCACACGTACGAGGGTTATATTGGCGGGTGCAATGTAGCAATAAGAAGAGGTGATGTAGGTGAACTCAGCAGCAGTGGGTGAGGGCGTACTGAGGTTTCTTGCAACATTTCATGGAGCTGAGCTCATCGCTCCACGCTAGTTTAAGGCCGATAGCCTTCCTAAGCTCAACCGCCGGCGGGAACTTTGAAGTCATTGCTGTTGATCAGGTCGGTTAGGTTGGACGTGGACTTTTGGACCATAGTGGTTTAGCTAAACCACGAAACTATTGTTATTGAAGTGGACAGGTGGACCTGTGGGCTTTGTTGCCATCGGCAACTTGAGCCTTGCGTTGCAGTCCTATTGTTACTAGCCCAACGGTGGACCGTCATCCATTGTCCGTCCGACTGCGGGCAGTGCTATTGTTACTCGCCTAACACGGACAAACAAACACGCTACTGCATTCCTTGCTAGCAAAACACGATACTAGCGTTACGTTGGATCTCTGCGCTTTGTTCTAGTGGACACCTGCGCTCGGCGTTGCAGTCCTATTGTTACTAGCCCATCGGTGGACCGTCATCAAGCGCCAGTGCCTGTGTGTGTGAGCTGCAGGCACTGGTTCATCGCTTGCAGATGGGAG
>KN538403.1:13259-25862 GCA_000797535.1 Trichuris suis | reverse complement strand
CTCTCTCTCTACAGTACGAATTTAAATATAAGCAGGTATTGTGTCACGATAACGCGAGCTGCAACAATGGCTTTCGGTATTTCGACCATTCGGTGATATGACTTTCGGTGTTTCGAGTTTCGGTATTTCGACCATTCGATATTTCGACTCTTCGATCTTCCGACTTTCGGTCATATGGCCCAGACCCGGGGCGCATTTGCGGACGGTCCGACGAAAACGGCGGTGGTAGTAGCACATTGCTTCTTGTTCGGTGTTACTGTTGCCTCGAGGCGAACAGGTGCACCTGACGTGCCGTCGGGACCGCCCGGGCGAAGGGGAGTGCCTAGGCTGCTGACAGCGCTTTGTCAGAGCGGGGCTGCGGAGACGGCGGCGGCACAAACGGAATGTAAGGTGAGCTGCCGCACCCTTTCTGCCAGGTCATCCAGCCGTGCTGCCTTACCGTGGGTGTTCGCGCAGACTGGCGAAGCTGACAATTGAAGCTGGCAATTGAAAGCTAATATACGATCAACGAGGCGAGCTCCGGTAAAGGCTTCTCTGCAAAGGGTAATTGTAGCGTCTTTAGGACACGCAATCGTTTATTCACAGCCAAAACCCGAACTAACACCGTAGAACGTCACTTGATCGTACCCAGTCCCCCATCCTCAGGTTCACGCATTTCGCATGGTCTTCCTCTTATGCTACCAATACGCTACATATATCCTTCCCTGTTAATGGAGCATCAGACCTCACAAGTATTCGTCATACGGAAGGGTCGGTGGCCTTCTTTGTCTAATGGGTCTTCCTTCGGTTTCCCGTTCCCTACTCTCGCTTCCGATTCCGTCCTTATCGAACACCTGAGCACGACGTCGGTAGGGAGCTTCCGTAACACTCGTTTGGTGATTCCATGTCTGCCACTCCCCAGCGCTTACACAGCTGACCTGCATGCTTGTGGATCCTTTTGCCATTACAAACTACGACATAGGAGTTTTCCGCCAACTGTTCCAAGACAGTTCCTTCCTTCCGGCATGGATCGTTGGGTTCTGCCACGTACACTTTATCTCCCATGCAAATGAGCGCCATCGAGCTTTACGGTCGTGGTATTCTGCCTGTTTGAGCAGCTTCCGATCCGCATGGACCACTGCCTCATAACTTATGATGGTGCCAGCATTCTTTGCGAAAACCGCTGGGTAACGTTGAATAAATGTCTGCGTCAGTTTGTCGTGCGAGTTACCTTGTCGCGGCGTTTCTTCAACTATTGCCATCGAACGTATCGCGCGAATTTCGATGCCTTGAGGTAAGCGAAGGCCAAAAGCCAGGCACCAATTGGGACCGAAAAGTGGCACGTCCGTTTTCTTGACAACGCAAACGTATAAACGTAGCGTTTTTCCGAATGCAGTCACGCCGACCTTTGCCTTCCCTAACGTCTCCACAGCGACTTCCGTTTACGCGATTAACGTCGGGGAGGCTTTCAACGGGGGTTTGCCGAGACGATGCCAAAGACTTTCACTGATAACAGACTGCGCTGCGCCTGGGTCGTATATCATTTCCACGGGCTGGTGATTTATGTTTAGTGAAACCACAGCCTTGTGTCCAATGGGTTTTGCAGGACCTGATACAGAGTTCAACCACACATCTTCATCGGAACTATCAGCAGGTTCCGACGTGACAATCCCGTGGGAAGGGACATCTACCACATTGACAGCTTGAGCACGTTGACTTCGATTGTTGCTCGGCCTTTCACGACACAGACTGCGGCGGGGGGATTCTGCTTGCTGCACGCGTAGCAAGTTTTTCCTTCCGCTATGCATCGCTCGTTTTGCCGATGCTTCCGTTTGCCGTATCGAAGGCAATGCTTATTCTGCTTAGTCGTCGTCGATTTCTTGGCTTCACTTGAAGTCGCCGTGCAGCCAGCCCCTCATTGTGAACAGGCTGTGAGGAAAGCAGTTAATGTTGCAACTTAGCACGCTTTAAGATCGTCGCAGTATGTTCTAATTACTGAAGCGTTGCGGTGTTATCTGCATGCTCGCGTAAAAATTCTTGCCTCCAGGCCGGGTTACTGATGCCAATTACCAGCTGATCACGTAATCTCTCCGTTAAGGAGTCACAAAACTCACAACTCGCGGCAAGCCCGCGAAGTGCGTTCGGAAACTGACTTACTTACTGTCTCACCTTCGCGTCGAAATCGTTGAGAAAATGCTACACGATCCGCCATTACACAGGGCTGTCGCCCGTAGTGTGATTGAAGGACTGCTTTTAAACGCTCATATGACTGATCCCGTACGTCTTTGGGACGGAAGTGGTTTACTAGAACTTGGAAATGTTGCTTGCCAATCTTTGAAAGCAACAACAACCGACGAGCATCTTCCGTGTCATCTCCCTCGAGAAGACCAAAAACAGCAAGTTCGCATTCGAAACGACGAATGTAGAATTCCCACTCTTCCGAGCTGGGATCGAACACATCGAACGTAAAACGCTGCTGCGCGAGCAGTATTTGCTCCCGGTGCATTCTCGTCGCCAAAATGTAACGTCATTAGGACACGCAATCGTTTATTCACAGCCAAAACCCGAACTAACACCGTAGAACGTCACTTGATCGTACCCAGTCCCCCATCCTCAGGTTCACGCATTTCGCATGGTCTTCCTCTTATGCTACCAATACACTACAGTAATAATGCTGCCTGTACTTGGTGCTGCAAGCGACTGAGGAACAGTTGTCGAATAAGTGATTCACTGCCTTCGTTCGCCCCGGCTGGCATCAACTGTTGTAGCCGACGGAGGAAAGCGGGCGGTGGACAGCCTGCGAGCTCTTCATCAGTTATGGCTTGGCGAATCCGGTGGGCCCTGTCCTCTACAAGACGCTCCAGGCATACTGCTCTGAGGGCCGTGAAAGGCGCAGTTTGCTGGTCAGCTCTCAGTATGAAGTCGCGTAGTGTCCCGAGAGTTTCTTCTGTCAGTACACTAAGCGTCAGCTCGAACATGGTTTCCTCGTCACGGACATGTCTGTGTCGGAAGAACAGATCCAGCCTAGCGAACCAGAGCTCGGGGTCCGCGGGTAGAAAGGTGGGGACAGCTAAGGGCGCGAGCGCTGGGGTGTCCCCGGCCCGGCGGTTGGCGCGATGGACGGCGGAGAGCAGTTTCCTTTCTTGGCCATTTTTCAAACGGATCACCAATGTACGACACAAGAGCTAAAGCTGTTTACTGAATGAACGTAAAGTGAATTATGAACGATTCATGTATGACTCCCAGTTAAATAGCGATATACGGTAATTGTGCGCTCAGGTTCGATTGCGAAACATGCTTCAAGTGGTGTCCCTACAACGAAAATACACTTTAAATTCAGAAAGCACCATGTGATGACCCGGCAGTTAAATTGACGGTCCTCCCGCGGCGAGCTGATGTACAGGCGCGTGACCCGCGCCACGTGACATGCTCTGTCTGATGTCAATATTGACCACTATGAAGCACATGTAATGATCCATTCGTCCCAGATAACGGGGTATTGGATCAATCATGTGATGTTGACGGACGAGGGGATATAAAGGAGCCCTCGCAGAGGATTGTCGTTTGGAAGGACTGACGAACGGTTGACGTAACGAAAGATGAATAAACTCTTTTCTTTTACGCCTGAACGTTGAAGATGTCGGAATCGGGAACCACACAACAGTCATCACGGCAACGATATGGGCACAATTTACACAAAAGACATTTCAAAATTGAGAAAGCAGTATCATGTCTTCAATTTTTCACAATTGTCCATTTCCGCTGATGAAGAGTCGAGCTTAGACTTGAGAGATCCGGACGCTGTTTTCACGTGTAACGGGTTTCACCGTAGTTAAAAGTTTACATCATGAAAAGTTTCCAACCAGTTACAAAGTGTTATGCATTATAAGTGCCCACTAATTCGTAATAATAACTTATTAACTTGAATGTCGGTTGTCTCAGAACGGGAAAAACTTGTTTTTCAAAGATATTAACGGTTTAATCGACCTGGTAAAAGTGAAGCAGACGAAATCGAAAAGCTCGAAACTTTCGAAAGCTTGCGACGTCAGCGAGAGGCAAAGGCAGAATTTTATTGCCTGCAATGAGTAAACTGTGCAAAATGCATAGAAGGCAATGAGAGGCCAAATTGCTGTCTAACATTTTTCGTTGACTTGTGGCCAAAAAGATTGTTGTGAGAGTACGTCTCACATGCGAAAGATCGAAGAGGCGCTTCGTATTCGCCATAACGTCTCGTTCAGCCGAGCTGCATGTGGAGGTCAGCTATGCATGGATTGATCTGATTAATGAGTCCAGATGCTGCAAAATACCAACCATCAGGTTGGAAGGAAGGATCAGCCTTCCTTCACCCTCAGTATTTAGTGCCACTCTTGCAGCGACACTGCACTTGCACCTTGCTGACTGCGGAAGTAGACTGCTTCCGAGAACTTATAACTATTCGATCTTGTTTCTTTTTCTTTTAAGAAATTAGGAGACCGCTGGTATCTTTATGAAAATTAAGTTGCAATAACACTAAAAATTGGAGCGAAAGCATCAACTATTCCCATAGCGCCGTGACCAAATTGCTAGATTACTGGGCGCGTTTAGCAATTATTTCCTGAGCTCGTCTTAGTACCTATGATTATTTGCTTTCTGCTGTGATTCACGTCTGAGTATAATTCATTGTCGTTTACTTGCGTATTGTTTTTTATTTTGAATTTCTTTGCCTCATTAACTGTTTGTAAGAAAGCTATTAATAATGTTAAACCTACTTCACTGCAGTTCCGCAATCTGTTACTGTCCAAAGATTGCTGGGCTTACGAAGCTGTTTCTACTTGTAAGATTGGACTCCTTGAAGAAGTTGCGATCTTATAGCTTTATCTGGGTATTCATTTCATATGCTCAAAATTACAAGGTATAAGTTCAACCGCTGTGACGTCTCCAGAAGTTGGGCAAGTTCATGAAATGATGATTTTCTACGCGTTAGAATACATTGCACACTTCGAAACCGGAATGCCCAGAATCAGCGACCATGACCTTCTTTTCAATCACCTGAATTCTGTGAAACCAATTTAGGTGAGCATTGAATGTTTTCAGTCATGAAATCAAAATGCAACGGCAGTGTCAAACCCGCGGCAAGTATAGCTTGTTTTATTCCTAGCCTACTAAGGCTAGGAAACTGAGCTAAAACTGCAACATTCTAAGAGCTGCTGATCTTGATGCGCATTGTTCATTGAAACTAGTAGTACTATTGATGTGAAATAGTATCACTTTTCAATATTCGTTTGACTTTCATTTAGCGTTAGCAGAAAACTGGCTCAAAAGTGTAACACCTTAAATACACTTTTCGCATTTCGTAGTAGACCCGACCAAATTCTGAAGCATTATAGATCTTAGTGATAGCGAACAATTTTCGCCAGTCTGACCTCATTTGTCAATAGCGATTGATGGTTTGTTCGTTGTAATTTAAAACCGCTTCTGAGGCTGTACTTATGCGACGAATCACTGTTGCTGAATAGGCTCATCAGCAGCTGGTGAGCTTCGTCGCCTCTTTCCTTGCTCTTTTCTTTTTCAATCCGTCTAGTTTAACTGGATTTGCTGCTAGAAAATTGGGAAAACTGTAGCAGCATAATCATCACTGTTTGCCAATTGCCTAGTGTTGATCTTACTGGAAACTTTTATTTCATTGGTATAACTTCAAATACTTGGACTCGCAAATGCAAATTTTTCGTCACGTCGTTACTCTGTGGTTGGTAACCAATGTCATTACAGCCCAGTTTACATGGAGAAGACGAAATGGCTTAACGATTAACAGTAAGAGATCTAACGGCTCAATGAAATCAGGTCGGGTTCAATCTGGTTCACCGTACCGTTACAACCGCCCCAGACTGGAGTATGCGAACAATCCAGGCATAATAATTCAAATTGCGCAGAGCATGATGAACGAGATGGGCAAAACATTGAGTCAGATTATCACGCACAAAGTTCGCCATATGCACCTGCCCGAGAAGCATAAAAATCTTGGCCGAATATCTATGACATTTACGAATCTTCACGTTACAGAAATTACTCCTCCGAGAATTGAAATCCATCCATCACCACACACTCCATACCAAATAACGGCTTCTATGCAAGGTAACACGTATTTTATGCTCATCTTCACGCGCCATATGTTACCGTCAAAGTATGTTTCCTTGTCATCTATCAGTGGTCGGTATGGATAATATTCCGCTCTGAAAAGTTAACTGGCCGACAAAAGAACCCCCACTGACGTTTCTTTCAGTCGCGCATTGAGGATGGAGCAAAGAATGCTTCATTTTTTGCTGCAGAAGGCGTTCTTTTTCGTTCATCATCGAACTGCTCTTTGCGTATACCTGTAGTGCTTATCAGCCAGTAGGCATGAGCTTTTGCGTTATTCCACAATGTTGCCACTGGCTTACACCAAAAATTCCAGTGTGATACCCGGCTTATACCAAAATTTCAATCCAAAAATTCTTAGAACAAAAGTTTCAACATCTTAAATGCCCGAATTTGTCAGATATTTACAAGTCACTGTTCCCTCTATTAAACATGTATGCTGAAAAGTAGTTTTTTGGAATGGGTCCCTAAAGTTTTTTCTTTTTATTTTGGCACTGTTTTGTTATTTGTTATAATTCTTCACTAAGGCCTTACTCAGTAGGCCTAATCTATAAGCATTAGGAGTTAGGGTGTTTATGTGCAAAAGCATACAAAATGGAACTTATGAAAGCAGTGAAGCACAGAGCATAATTGACACGCTGCGTCATTAGAACAACGTTCGCTTGCGCTGATAACGGGACTTGCGAGTTCTGATATCTGATAGCTCTGAATTTTTCTGTCCATCTAAGTTCACCTTCTTCTGTTTTTCCAATATATTACTCAATGTTATGGATTTGTTTTACTGACTAGAGACTTACAGAACAAATTATAACGCGTAATAAAACAGTGCCACGATAAAAAGAAAATGAAAGCTATATACAGTAACAACCGAAATTCGCGGGGGTTACTTTCCTAGGCCCCTGCGAATTTTGGACGGACACGTAACAAAGGCCTAGAAACATTAGTACATGTTTGTGTTTTATTGAACTGCACAGGTACAGGCCTGAAGAGCCGTTTCGTTCTGCATCGGCAAACCGCAGTGCAAACTTCTGCGGAGCTTTCGGTGTATTCCACACCCCGTCATCAGGGCAAGTATCTGAATATTTATCTGAATACCTGCACTGGTGACAGGGTGCGGTATACCCTGGAAGCTCCGCTGAAGGTTTTCGTTGCGGTTTGCAGACGGAGAATAAAACGGCTGTTCTGATCTGTACTTGTGCAGTTCAATTGCTTCTCGGCCGTTACAATCAAATGATGTTCAATTTGTCTTATAATAGAATTAGAAATATGATAATAATAAAAGAAGTATAGGTGGACACAGTAAGTAGAACATTACAGGTAGTCCTCGTATAACGCGAGAGTTGGTTCCTGGAAAATCTCGCTTTGTAGGAGACGCGTAAAGTATTTGAAGATTGAACTTCTTTGGTAACAGGGACTGGGTTTCATTATGTTAATTACGGCTTTTCCCGTTGTTTCATCGGTGCGAAGTAAAAGTAGAAAACGCTTTTAATCGTACACGAATAAACGGAGCTTTCAGGACTGACATTATCCCCTCGCCAGCGTGATGGTAAGGTCAGCTTACCATCACGCTTTTACTTTTACTTCGCACCGACGAAACAACAGGAACGGTTGTAACATCAAGACACGTAAAGTATAAGAAAATCAGGATTTGGGGCAAAGATTAAAGTGTCAGAGATTGTTTACTTCTAAACAGAAGCGGAAAAGCAGCGTTAGCAATTCATGAACAGACGATACCTTGTAAGGATCTTTCCGTAGGGCCTTATTGACAGTGCACTTGTAATCACCACAATCCTGATGTCACCATTACTCTTAATGACGGGGACGATAGGCGTGGCCTATGTTGTTTGCTGAACAGGCTCCAGTATGCCCTGTGCTACCAAACGATTAAGTTCTTCTTCAATTCGCTGCTTAAGCGCAAAGGGAACTCGGCGTGCGCTCATTTGAATCGGAGTCACTGACTCGTCCGTGTACAAAGTAACCGGCGGACCTTTGACAGTCCCGAAATTGTCGGAAAACAGCTCATCGTATTCTTCAAGCAACTTATCTATGCACGGACTGTTCACCTGATGCACTTCCGATAGCTGAATGTTCAAATCACTGAACCAGTTCCTTCCAGGCAAATTGCAACGATTCCCCTTAACCATCACTACTTGCAGTATGCCGCTGAATGTTCCGTATTCCACTCTGACATTTGACGCCCCGATAATCGACACCGTCTGACCTTGAAAGTCTCTCAAGACGGGCGCGAAAGGTAATACATCCAAGTGCGTGTTGGAAGAAAGCCGACGGAGGGTTACTTCCGAAATTAAAGTAATTGCAGCGCCGGAGTCTACTTCCATCTTGACTGCAATTCCATTCAAATGGACAGTCGTAGCAAATGAGGAAAAATTCAATGAATTCGTCTGACATACTGTGGCGTTGACGAAAGGGTGCCTGAGCTTTGATCTACCAAGTTTAGGGCGATGGGCCGCTTGGCAGCTTGCTTGCGTTTCGCTGTTGACGAATTTACTTTGGAACGACAAGCGCGTTCAATGTGTCCGAGGCGCTTGCAAAAGTTGCACGTGACGCTCTTGAACCGGCAAGTAGCTGGACTATGTGACCCTCCGCACCTGTAATAGGGTATCTCTTCCTGGGGCCCACAGGGATCGTTTGTTCGCGGACGATTCGTTGGACGCGTTCCTGAGGGTGGTTGTTGCGACGAATAAGTTGAACATCCTGCAACTCGCCCTGATGCGGCAGATGCATTTTGGCCACTTCCGTGTTGGATGCCTCAGCCGTAAGGGCCAGGCTTAACGCTCTACTGAACGCTAGATCACATACGCGTAGCAGCTGTCGTTGCAATTTTTGATCACGCGGTCCGCAGACTAATTGATCTCGCAGCCTGGAGTCTAAAGTGTCGCGAAAGTTGCAATACTGCGCCAGACGACGAAGCTCCGCTACGTACGATGTAACGGTTTCATCCGAATATTGAAGCCAGCGTTGGTACTCAAAACGATGACGAATTTCCGATGATTTCGGGAAGGAAATGGTTATTCAGCAATTTAAGAACCTGTTCAAACGATTTTGAAGCTGGCGAGTCCGGAAATGTCAGCGAACGAATAATGCTGTAGGTCTTTAGAGGATCTTTACGCAAAGCGCCGGCCAGAGGTAATTTCGGCAACATCAAAGGGAGAGCCACCGCGCGATTCTGGGATTAAGGGAACAATGAAACAATGGAGAGGATTAGCGCCGTAACCGCACAACAGAAAGGACTACGAGATTAAGAGAACAATGCATTCCTGCGTACCCTTTGCACTGGCAACGACTACCGTAGGTACCGCTACGGTGCGCTGCACATAGAATAACGAGTGTGTTTAGTCGTGACCGACTCTGCGTGATCCCATGAATCAGTGACTTCCAAGCCTTCCTGTCTTCCGTGAGCTCCCTGTCTGGCCAAGCTCTGGTTCGTTGCTTCCGTGATTCCATCGATCCATCTCAATTTCGGCCGGCCCCTTCGCCTTTTGCCTTCGAGTATACATAGCATCAGGCTCTTTTCCAAGGAATCAGGTCTCCTCATCAAGTGGCCAAAAAACTGCAGTTTCAGCTTCAGCATTGCACTTTTTAGCGAGTGTCCTGGTTTAGCTTCTTCTAATATGGATGCGTTTGTTCTCCTTGCCGTCCAGCGAACTCTTAGAATTCCTCTCCAGCACCACAGTTCAAAGGCATCAGTTCTACGGCGGTCAGCTTTTCGTATAGTCCAGCTTTCGCAGCCATACATTACTACTGGGAAGATCATAGTTTTGACGATGCGGACCTTCGTCTTCAAGCTGGTATCTTTGCTAGAGAGTACCTTGTCCGTCTGTACCATGGCTTGTTTTCCGAGGAGCAGCCGTCGCTTAATCTGGTGGCTGCAGTCTCAGCGTCTTCCGTGATCTTTGAGCCTAAGTAAATAGACTCGGGTACTACTTCCAGGTCTTCTCCATCTATTTTCCAGTTCCTGATGGGACCAGTTGTTAGAATCTTAGTCTTTTTGATGTTCAGTTTTAGTCCGGCTTTTGCGCTCTCTTCTTTAACAGTCATAAATAGGCTTCGCAGTCCGTCTTCACTTTCAGCCATTAACGTGATGTCATAAGCGTATCGTAAATTGTTGACGTTCTGCCTGCGATTTTGATTCCAAATTTTGAATCGCTCAGTCTGGCATTTCGCATGACGCACTCCGCATACAAGTTGAAGAGATTAGGTCAGCCATTCTCAAGCGCTTGGCGCGAGGCCCTCTGGAGGCTCTTCCCAGGCGCCGGGCCCCCTTTTTCCTATTGGTTAGTTGTGCTTGTCATTTTTCGCCTGGCAGCCGATATCCCCTACGGCAAAGTTGGCATATGAACATTGTAGAAAGATACAATGTAAATGAACGATCATGAACCCATTTATTCATGTACAGCAGCATATGAAGCATACCGGCAAAGCCGACAAAGCATAAAAAACGCTTTATTGGAACTAATGGGACCGTTCAGCGTGTGTCTTTGCTAGCTTCGTGATGTCCGGCTCCAGCCTGGTCAGTGACAGCCGCAAGTCACCTCTAGCTGCGGCATCCATTCTATTCCTGGACTTCGTTAAGGGAAATCACTATTTTTGCGGAGATATAATATGGTTACATGCGTACGGAGATTTGCTGGAGTGATTACCACAATTATTTTGCCCTCTCCGCGGAACTCCTCGGCCCCCCTTCCCGGTCCCCTCCCCCCAGCCGGTTAACAATTCCCGGCCTCCCTTCACAGGCGCCGGGCCCCACCTGGGGGCCCAGGCCCCACTTTGAGAATGGCTGGATTAGGTGACAGTGGGCAGCCTTGTCGCACTCCTTTCCCAACTTCAAACCAGTCCGTGGTGCTCTGCGCAGTTCTGACTGCTGCTTCTTGATTTGTGTACAGGTTCTTTAGGATAGAGATGAGATGTGCCGGCACTCCCATCTGCTTGAGGACTTGCCACATTTTAGTGTGGTCCACACAGTCAAACGCTTTGGTGTAGTCAATAAAGCACAAGTACATGATTTTCTGGAATTCTCTTGCTTTCTCCATAATCCAGCGGATGTTGGCAATTTGGTCCCGTGTTCCTCTGCCCCTTCGAAAGTCTGCCTGTTCCTCTGGCAATTCCCTGCTTACATATTGCTGAAGTCTGGCTTGTAGAATCTTGAGCATGACCTTGCTGGCGTGTGAGATAAGTGCGATTGTTCTATAGTTAGAACAATCCTTGGCACTGCCTTTCTTAGGAATCGGAACATAGATTGATCTTTTCCAGTCTGATGGTGACTGTTGAGTTTTGCAAATCTGTTGACATATGGGGTGCAGAATCTTGGTAGCATCTTCCTTTAGGATTTTGAATAGCTCAACTGGAATTCCATCATGTCCAGGTGCTTTGTTGTTGGCTATGCTTCTTAAGGCCAGCGTGACTTCGCTCTCCAGGATATCTGGTTCAAGGTCGCCAATCATGTTATCAGGACTCTCTGTAACGTTTAACTCTTTCTTATACAGTTTGTTGGTGTAATCTCTCCACCTCTTTTTAATCTCTTCTATGTTGGTTAAGTCCCTGCCGTTCTCGTCTTTTATCGTGCTTATTTTTGGACGGAAGACTTCCTTGATTCCTCTAACTTTCTTGTAAAGGTCCCTAATCTTACCCCGCCTGTTGTTCTCTTCGACTTCTGTGCACTGTTCTTCCAGGAAGTCCTCTCTGTCTCTCCTTGCTAATCGCTCGAATTCTGCATTCAGCTGGACAAATCGCCCCCGCTCTCCTTTCCTTTTTGCTTCCCGTCTATCCTCTGCTACTCGTAGTGCCTCCTGTGATAGCCATGTCGCTTTCTTGCTTTTGGTTCTTGGCGGAATGAGTCTCGATGCTGTTCCTTGGACAATATCGCGAACGTCCCTCCATAGCTCTTCAGGCGTGCGGTTTGTCAGATGGAGGGCCTGGAATTTGTTCATCACTTCCTTTCCATAGTCATGAGGAATATTATCTAGTTGGTATCTGTTTGGTCTGTCGGCCTTTCTAACTGTCTTCAATTTCAATCTGAATTTTGCTATGAGAGGCTCGTGATCTGATCCGCAGTCAGCTCCAGGTCTTGTCTTAGCTGATCGTATGGAACTCCTCCATCGTTGGCTGCAAAGGATATAATCGATTTGATTTCGATGTTGTCCGTCGGGTGATGTCCACGTGTAGAGTCGTCGTTTCGGTTGTTGGAAAAGGGTGTTTGTGATGACTAACGAATTCTCTTGGCAGAATTCTACTAGTCTCTCCCCCGCCTCATTTTGTTTACCAATGCCAAACTTGCCTGTTATTCCATCTATCTTCTGACTGCCGACTTCAGCATTCCAATCTCCTAGCATGAGGGTCACACCTTTTCTTGGTGTTTCCTCAAGCATACCTTGTCAGTCGGCATAGAATTGATTGACTTCTGATTCGTCGCCAGCAGCGGTCAGGGGATAAACTTGTACAGGTATACCCCGCTTCACGAATGTTCGCTTTTACGAAGGAGCTGAATTTGTA
>KN538402.1:625049-638062 GCA_000797535.1 Trichuris suis | reverse complement strand
GCAACGCTACGGAATGAACTGTCCACACTCGTAGAAAGCAGTCAGACCTTTTAGAACTAAAAACAATCGCGTGACTTACAACATTGTCCCGCTGAAGAAAAGGAGCATCACTGGCGCTACAAGCAACTTTCGCCTTGCTTTCATTTTCTCTTCGTCAGTCAGCTTCGGTCCCGTCAAGCAGATGTAGCTGAAGCACCACCAGAACCCCGTTATGAATATGATAAAAAGCGGAAGCACAGCTGCCAGCATGATCATAATCTCGTATTGTCTGGCCTAAAAGAAACTGTCAAGTTAGAATGGTCAAATAAGGAAACTACGTTGCATTTTCCCTATCACTAATATTAACAATAACACTTCGTCTTTTGCAAAAAGCAAGATCGATCAATTCGCAGTTTTGTCAAACATTTTTGCAAAAATCTTCAGCCCCATAACGGGTGGTAGTAACGCACAACATTATTCGTGGGTTAAGACAAACCATGTCCATCATTGTGTGCTTAGTTTGTGATAAAAGATAAAACGTTAATAGTTTGCCAAAGTCAGGGTTGACACTCAGCGGAAGGCGTCACAGAGGGAAGCCGCTGATTAAGACGGTCTGCCCGTGCAAGCTTATATTTTTCTTCGTGACATCAATGTGCTGATTATTCTTTGTGAACCGACGCAAATGGTCACACAAAGATATGTCAAATATAAGCTTTGCGGTGCTGTCCAACAACTACAAGCAGACAGGGTGACGCAACGGTAAGTTTAGACAATGGAACTGTTTCGTGGTGCAAGCGTTCATTATTGCGAAACCCGTTCAATCTATGAATTTAGCATCCGAAGCCTTCAGGTCTAAGATCGACCCGTCACCAGCGGAAATCTATTGAATCCAACGGAATGAATAACCGCATTGATTAATCATGGAAGAGCGAAAATTAATCTGAGCTTCCTTAGCGCTGTTAGTATTCAACAGAGTACTCTTTAAGCTCAGTGATAAAAAAAATATGAGGCCAAAGTTGGGTCCACCTTCCAGAGAAGAATTATTGATTAATACATTAGCACATGATTCAGGGAGGCGTAAGAGATAGAATTCCATTATTACTGAGTGTTCGCGGATACTAAGCCTGTCACATTTAGTATTCTCCTTAAAAAGTGATCCCTTAGAAAAATGAAGCGCATTGTACTTACCAACTTTAATAGACTCGCTACACTACCCTTTGGTGTAATGGTAATACTGCTCTCGTTAGTAAAGCTCACGTTGATCATTTCTGAAATGTAGAAAAGTATTTTGGCAAAACATACACTTGCAGTTCGGAGAATAACAAAAGCCTCTGCGATGGGATTTTGAGAAGATTCGAACCGGAAGTACGCTTTCATTTCACACCGTTATGTCGATTAAAGGCAACTGAAACGGAAATACGAAAACATAATCAACAACTGTCTCCAAACATTTTCCCTGGCGTCTTATAAGAAGGAATCATCTTTACCTTGAATGATTACTTTATAAGCTTACAGCGTCAGCAGAAGTTTAGGCGTTCTTAAAACTAAGGAAAGAAGCAGTCGCAATAAGATAGTGTTATGTCGGCAGTAACTTTCTTGTTGTGCCATAATTCTAGAAAAGGAGCACTGCGCAGATTGTTGTCTATTCTAAATTAGAAAGAGAAACGCCTTCCCCAATCTGCCAGCTCGTCAAAGCGGGTTAAGCGTATTAATGTTACGGGAGCGTCAGAGTAAAATGCTCATCGTTCACTAAAGCGTTCTCCTCGTGGGGATCACGTATGTTTCTTGTACGGACATAGAGAGAATAATAAAGCACTGAGTCTCTAGTATACCTGCTACAACAAAGAATGAATGTTAATAAACGATTACATGTCCTCAAGCTTACAACATGGTGCAGCTGAGTCAAAGTGCTGTATACCTTTTTCACAAGAACGAAGAAAAATGCAGAGACGAAAGATTTCAAAGCAGTTGTGCAGAACGAAGCTGAAACAACCATGAAGGGAATTGTCTCACTAACGTCAGAAACTTCATGGTATATAGTTCCAGCATACTTTGGCATTAGGAAGAAAAAGTTATTATTAATGATACGGCAAAGCTTTCAGGTCACTGCTGATCCATCATTAGCGTATACCTGATTATGTCGAGCTGCTGCTGCCCTTTGAGTGCTCTGTAGACGCATTGCGCGACAACTGCGATGCTCAGTACCCTTTGCTCTCACACTGTTGCTATACCAACGCAAACAACCAATTTTGGAAGTTCCTTTATCTTGCCATTATTTAGTATTAAGAATGCAAATGAGACTGTTTAGTGGAAGAAACATAAACAGCCGGGTGCGCTTCCAGTGCATAAAGGGAGAACTTTTGCAACAAAGTGCAAACGCCGTAGGTAGTACAATGCAGATGGGACTGCTGGAAAAACTCTGTAGCTGCCAGTTTTTGAAAAGCTCAGGCAAATTATACCAAATCAGCGAGACGCCGCTAGTAGCTTCCATGTTGCTGCATTTTGTTTGATAAGTCAACTTAGTCGGCTAAAAAATTTACATATTCCCTAAAAGGAGCGGTGCATTTGCGGTAGTCTGGAATGCACGATTACTGGAGTACTCATTCAGTCGGTCACGTGGAGTACGTATTAGCAAGACATATGCAATCAGATGAAAATTAATGCAAACGCTCGAGTTGCTGCACATTGGATAAATGGCCACAAAAGGGTAGAACATGAGGAAGGGATTTTCCGCAAAGGTTTGCTTGGCCGATGATTAGCAGTTAAAAAAGCAATAGAATACAAGGTGATTGCGGATGAAAAGTAAAAGGACACCTACCATCCAGTGGCAGTTTCTTGGGCTGAACACTGTTCATGAATACAGTGACAAAGCGTTCGAAGTGGGTCTGAGACCAACCGGATTTATGCCAAGCAGGTTCTTCTTCGAGTTGTTTACTCAACTTAGGGAATTCAGAGGGTGTAATTCGATAGGAACAGTTCATTTTTGTTTCGAAACAATTCAAGTGGTTGTCGATGAGCGAACACGCTCAAAATACGAACAGCGGCGCTACGTTAATGCGCGTGTTTAAAGCAGCACAGTGATTCGTGATGTAAGCACGGCTGCATGTTCACAGGTCAGTTCGAATGGAACAGTTTAAAGTTTAATGTACAGGTACAAACAAATGTACTTCGCACCACATCCTTTGCGGTTGAAAATACAATTTGAACTGCCAAGATGGCATGTCAAAGATGTTTTGTTTCTCACTGTATCGGACGTTCAATTTTTGGAGATTCTAGAAATCGAGCTCTGGGCATTTTGCAGTGTACAGTGCAGGTGCTCTATTTGCTCAACCAGACTCGTAAAGCGGATTAAGAAGTCCCAAAATTTTCTAAAAGAAGTACCATAAAAGCTACACGTTTTAATTAATACTTACATTGAGAAGTCAAGCTCGAAGTATGAAGGATTCGGCTTGAGATCACTGCGCATGTACTCGCTCTCTTTCGCGTACGATAGCACCCGGTCAGACTTCTGTATGATGCTCAGCAGCGTAATGGCGACGTCATCCTAAAATACAGCACACTTAGGTACAGGCTGAAAACGAATGCATGAATCCTAACTTTCATTCTGTCAATGTTCATTAATCCATAAAGCACGTGAGAGTCTTCTCCTGACTGAAATATGCGAGAACGGGTGACAAAGAAGACTTACGGAATCTTTTCATTTACGCTGCTTTCGCCGTCAGGTTTGTTAGAATCCATTTCAGAGTTTTGCTTAGGATCAACGGCATGGGCCTCCTGAACAGATTTTACGATCTGTGAGTTGTTCGCTGACAACAGATTTCTGAGATCGTGGAAAACGTCCGCAAATTCCATCTATTCTTCTTGAGCTAAATAATACTGTCTCAACGAGGAGATAGGAGAAGCAAAACTGAATGCAATTATCATATCTCAAGCGTCCTACGAACTCTCCCAGTGAAACAAACTGCCAATATTGCAACGGTGCTCCACAGTGCAGCCCATGGACGACTGTCAATATTTCTGCCATTACTGAAGGGTAACCGCGCATTGACAAAGACAATAAGCAAACTCCTACGTGGCCAACGAACTGGAAGCAAGAATTTCTCTTGCTGGCCATCAACGCACGCAAAAGTGTACGTCACCCTGAAGGAACCCAGCATAGTGGGAACAAACACTAACGGTTGGCGCAAATGCCAAAATGGCGCAAGAATTTTAGACAGAAAAGGTTCGCCCGAAGGTGGCGCAGCATACAGTACACCGTGACAATGGTGCTCATGTCTGAAGTGATGTGCACGGCAAATATTAAGGCGCAACATACTGGTAACAGTGCTCTCGAATGTATGTCTCCCGCGGGGATGGACACCAACCTGTCCCCTTCGAAACATGATATATGCACTGTCTAGCATCTAGTGGATTGAGTTGAACTTTATTATCATATTACTGTATTCGTCTTTTCTCGTTCACTTGATAGAAAAAGTGACGAATTTCTGCTTGCCAGCATTAGTTGTTTTATCTAGAACTGGTTTACGAAAGAATGTTGAGTGCCAAACGGCGGCATGAATCGCTCCCAAAGGCCTGAAGTTACTCTTCAAGGCAGTCCAAAATCCTTTAATAGCGCCGATCGCGAGATCTTTGAAGCATGCCGTGATGGCGATATTAGGCGCGTGAAAAAATTGGTCAGCGCAAAGAATGCAAACATACGCGATTCTATTGGCAGAAAGTCAACGCCTCTGCATTTTGCTGCAGGTTAGTATCCGACATCCGTTTTCGCTTTTGGATGTATGCCCGCTATTGGCTTTATTGCATTGACACGACAGTTGATAATTCTTTCTTCGTTTTGGTAAACTTTGTAGTTGCATTATAATGTGGCTTTTCGTAGGCTTCGGTAGGAAAGAGGTGGTTACTTATTTGATCTCCATTGGTGCCGCAGTTGGAGCTCGGGACGAAGGTGGACTTGTGCCATTGCACAATGCCTGCTCCTTTGGGCATGCTGCCGTTACTCGCCTTCTCATCAAATCCGGAGCCGATCCGAACGCCGTTGACCATTGGGGATTCAGTCCTTTGCACGAGGCTGCATTGAAGGGTAAAGTCGACGTTTGCATAGGTAATCCCTTTTGGGTTCCTGGCTTCTCATAATTTTTTCTATACCATCCAGCTTTGCTGCAAAGCGGTGCCAATCCTAATATACGAAATTTGGATGGTAAAACCCCTTTGGACCTTGCCGATTCGAATTCGAGAGCTGTTCTCACGGGTAAGTCTGAACTGTTCGTTCTGATGAGAACTGGAAGTGAATAAATTACCGCGACACCGCCAGAGTAAAGGTTTTGCCTATCACCATATCTTGTATCACAAATAATCTCCCTATTAGGAAATTTTGAACCTGTGGGAATAAGTTACTTTTAAGGGAATACCGGAAGGCTAAAGAAGACGTTTTCGGCACTGTACAGTTTTATCTTGAAGCGTGAGAGTTCCAACCGTTACTGGAAGTCGAGTTTTCAGTTTTTAAAATGGGAAGCAACTTTAGTTATCAAACTTCGAATTGCGATGGTCGTATTGCGCGGGATGAACCGCAACAAAAGTTCTCTACTTCTTGCGATCCTGCAGCAACGTTCGTTTTCCCGTTACACTTAGTTTTATTTGAGGTAGAGCAGTAAACTATTATCGTTGAGTCTTTTTGAACAAATCGCCTCCAAAAATAAAGTAATCGACAGAAGTGGACAACGGAATGCAGGTACATTCCTGGAAAAAATGCTGCCTGCCCTGTTTTCCTTGACAGGCAAGCATGTCGGCTATCCTGTTCTGTCCCTATCTAAACCTAAACCCAAATATAAAGTTCACGCGTCCGTTTAGGCTTAGGTGAGGGCAGAACAGGATGGTAGGCAACAAAGACCCAATTTAGGTTTGTTAGCCGTCCTGTCCTGCCCGTACCTAAGCCTAAACCCAAACATAAAGACAACTGCGTTTTTTGCTTAGGCTTAGGTAGGGGCAGAACAGAATAGCCGACATTTTGCTGAAATGTACCTGCATTCCGTTGTCTGCCGGAGATTACTGTATGCTTGGGGGCGAATAGTACAAAAAGCGCTTATCATTGCTTCCACACTGGCGTATTGTCATGCCAAGCAAATGTCTTGGTGATAGAATAGATAAGTAGGTGGTTATTGACGATTTGTGTTGTGCAGATTTCGAGGTGCTGTGTGCACTTTTAATACTCCATGTGATGTATTTCGGACTTGGCATTTCGTAAATTCGTTCTAGGGTATACTTTTCTATAATCTTTTTGTGAAAGGTTTTTTCCTGGTTTCTGAGAAATACACTTCAGGTGAATACCGGAAGGATGAGCTTCTAGAAGCCGCTAGAAGCGGCAACGAGGAGCTATTGATGTCTCTTTTGACGCCGTTGAACGTGAACATTCATGCTGACGATGGCAGAAAGGTATCTACTGTCCATGGAACCTGAGAGCCTTTTGTACGTATGCGCTGCTTCAGTCTACTCCTCTTCATTTGGCAGCAGGCTACAATCGAACGCAGATTGTAAAGTTGTTGCTACAGTATTTCGCCGACGTACATGTGCAGGATAAGGGTGGCTTGGTTCCATTGCACAATGCTTGCTCTTACGGGCATTTGGAAGTTACGGAACTTCTTATTAAGGTAGAAACTTTCTTCTTGCGACCGAAACGTCAAATTTGGTCTTCAACAGTATGGCGCCAACGTGAACGCTCTGGATCTTTGGCAGTTTGGTCCCTTGCACGAAGCTGCAAGCAAAGGGCGAGTGGAGGTCTGCTCATGCCTTTTAGCCCATGGCGCCGATCCAACGGTGGAAAATTCGAACGGCAAAACTGCCATTGACTTGGCGTCGTCCGTTGAACTTCGAGAACTTTTGCAGAGTACGACTTGAAGGGTTTTTTGCCTTTTTTGGATGAATCCGCGTTTTAGACGAATACGAAGGACACTGCTTGCTTACCGCTTGCCAAAAGGGCGATTTGGCCAACTTTAAAAGATACTTATCGGAGAGCACTGTCAACTTCCGAAATCCTTATACGGGAGAAAACGCTTTAGTAGGAGCAATGCTTTGTAGCGCTGTATTTCATCCAACTTAGTTTGTGTACAGCATATTCTGTGCAACGCTTCTCGTGATACAGATTTGTTCATGGTGAAGGCCTTAGTTGCTGCGGGTGTGAATGTGAACGAAAGAAACAAAAACCTGTTATCTCCACTACACATGGCAGCCGATCGTGGTTGTATAGAGCTGATTAATCTTTTGATTGAAAGTGGCGCCAACGTGAGCAAGCGACGACAAGCTGTCGTTTACTGCTTCACGATGGAATTTCAGGTCAATCTGCTCGACGGACTTGGACAGACCTCCTTGCATAGGTGCACAAAGCGGAACCTATCCGAAGCATGTAAATTGCTCCTAGACAAAGGCGTTGACGCTTCCATTGTCAACTTGCATGGCTTCACAGCTGGCCAATTGGCAACAGGTTCTACGGCCGAGTTGATAGGTATGCATTTTTCTAGAACAAAAGGTTGTTGCCTTTTAAAAAGTGTCCTTATGTGGAAATCTCAGCTTGTATTGGGCTTAAAGTTTGTGCATATTTCATTTTGACCACTTAATTTTGAATATAAAGCAGTTTTAATGCTTAAAGAAGTCGAACATCGAAGGAAGACTTCAATAGGCGTAATGAATTTTTAAAAACATTACTTTTATGGCTATTGGCGGAAGAATGCCATTGCAAGATCTCAAAGATTCCTGCACACGCTTAGTATTTGAATCTCGAGCTTAAGGCTTTGCCTTTTTTGCAATTGCAGCAGCTTTTAGGTGAACATCCAGCCGTGGTTTCAAAATCTACGCGTAGATCGATTGAACGACAGATGTTGGAGGCGGCCAAGGCGGGTGACCTTCAATCCGTCAAAAGGATACTTAAGCTTTCCACCGACGGCGATTCCATCCTGAACTGCAGAGACGTTGAAGGGCGCAACTCGACGCCGCTACATTTTGCCGCCGGATACAATCGTCTTGAGGTCGTACGATTTCTAGTTGAATCCGGCGCCAATTTGCATGCCAGGGACAAGGGTGGCCTGGAACCATTGCACAACGCTTGCTCGTACGGCCACTACGAAGTGACCGAGCTCCTAATCCAGGTTGTCAACCATCCGTCAGCGTTGCCGAATAAGAAATTCATTTTTTTCTTTCTTTTCCATGTAGAACGGTGCGGATGTGAACGCATGCGACTTGTGGAAGTTCACGCCGTTGCACGAAGCAGCAGCCAATGGAAAGTTCGATATTTGTAAGTTGCTTCTTTCCCACGGTGCCGATCGTTCATTGGTGAACCGAGACGGCGAGACCCCATTGGACTTGGTCAAAGACAGCAACAGCGATATAGCGGATCTTTTGAAAGGTAGTTTGACTTGGCAGATTAGCATTTTGAACTTCCCAACTTGTAAGGAGACGTTGCCATTTTGGAAGCGGCAAAGAGAGGCGAATTGGACAAGTTGAGAAAACTGATAACCGCAGGCAACGTCAATTGCCATGACGAGAAAGGGCGCAACTCAACGCCTCTTCATTTAGCCGGCATGTTTTTTATTGCCAGCTTCCATTGTCTATCGAACCGCTTTCCTTTAGCCGGATATAACAACTACGAAGTGGCAGAGTTTTTAATTCAAAAAGGGGCCGACGTTAATGCCAAAGATCGAGGTGGTTTAATTCCGTTACACAACGCTGCCTCCTATGGAGTAAGCTTGAACTTTTGTTTATTTATTTTTTGTGACAATTGCTTTTAGCATTTTGAAATTGGTCAACTTCTCATACAGCACGGAGCGCTGGCAAATGCTCAAGACTTATGGGGATTCACTCCGTTGCATGAAGCTTCCCAGAAAGGTCGTTTTCAGTTGGTCTCCTTCCTGGTAGGCGTTGGCAATATGTTTAACGGACTGAGCAGAAGGCGTGCGTCTAGTTGAGCCATGGTGCTGATCCAACCATCCGAAATCATGATAATCAAATACCTCTCGATTTGGCCACTGCCGAAGACGTGCGCATATTGCTTCAAGACGCGATGCCGGCCACCTATCGTACCAGTAGCTCTCCCGCAACGAGTTCAAAGGAGGAATGTGACCATGACTTTGCAATGCTGAATTCCAATGGGTTAGACTACTCTTTCCTTTCGCGCCTAAAGTTGTACTTCTATTCTTTAGCTCTTCGAATAAAACGAGCGGCAGTAGTGCAACTACGGTGCGTGTGACGTACGAACGTTGACAGCTGAAGTTGATATGCAAATTTTTAGTTCAAAAGTTGTCCCAGAAATTGGTTGCACCAAGAGCGTGATAAGCCGTTGGCTGAAATGGACGTATCGTTGTTTTTGAAGAGCATAGATTTGGAGTGTTTGCAGCCGCTGTTCAAGCAGGAGCAGGTTTTGTGCATGATTTTGAAGTTTTTTGTTATGTGCTTACTCTATTGCAGATTACGATGGATGTTTTGGTTGAAATGTCGCAAGACGATCTAATCGCCATCGGCTTAACGTCGTATGGTGTTCGACATCGTCTAATGCGAAGTATAGAAAAGCTGACCATTGGACAACCGGGTTAGTCGATGGGTGCTCCCTGAATTCGAACAATGCTTTGCTTTCAGTGGGTTGTACAATGCCCGGATTTCCACCTTGTCCGTCCGGTTTCGTCGGTACTATGCTTGTGCCTCTTGCAAAAGACCACATTGAATTCATGGCCGTGGAAGACGAAGTAGTTATTAGTTCTTTTTAAAAATAAAAATCCAATAGTCTGTGGCACACTCTCATTGTAGATGCAAAGTACTATTGTTCAACATCAGAGTGCGGTATGCGCGGGCGGTTTATTCGACAAGTACAACGTCGTGAAGGTTGACGCCCCGTAGTAGACTGTTCCGTTCGATTGATTGACGTTGAAATTTGAAGATCGACAAAGTATTCAACCGACGCCTGTGGGAAAGGTACATTCGCAGAAGAGATGACGTTGCAGAAGAAAATAGCGGGCAACATAATGAAAAGTTGCTGTTCCACGGTTCCCCGTTCGTTCACGCCATAGTGCAGAAAGGCTTCGACGAGAGGCATGCGTACATTGGCGGCATGTTTGGCGCAGGTAACTGAATTTTAAATTTGGACGAGCGTCTTTTAAATTTCAAGTAGATCCAGCGCTCATACAAAACGTGACCAAATCTGTTCTCGCAACGTTCATAACTAGGAAGGTGATTTCAGAAGGCTGAAAAGCATTTTCGGTTGTACTGTCAATTTATTGTGCGCAGGTTCATATATACATTGTATAAGTTAAAGAAGTCAACCGTGTGCAGATTTTAGGCCCACTTTGTCGCCTCATTCAATTTTTCTACGCAGTCCGCAGCTGAGTAGAGGTAGTCGTAAAGTTTCGTCGCTATTTAGAACAGAAATAATTATTTTATTACTGTAATAACTGTTTAATAAAAGAAGTCGAGAAAAATGCGAAAGTGCCACATATTCAATGTACTAATAAATTTTAGGTGGTGCTTTCTTGCATTTTTTGCGCGGTCCAAATGTGCACGAAGGCGCTTTGGCTTCATAACCGAAACTGGCCTAAATATCGGCATGCATAAAGGTGCTGGTAATTTTATGCTGATTGGATGTAAGTGCGAATGGGGATCTTTCGCTGCAGGGAATCGTCTGGTTTGCTGACAGTGTTACCCAGCTGATTCAACCGCTATTGTCGTATCACGTCTGAGTCGGTTGGCCCTTTGGCGCTATGTTGTGCCCTTCGGTTGACCAACAGAGACCTTTCCTTTTCGCATTCGACGGTCTCTTAGCCTTTTGCTGTCGCCCTTTTATCCTTCGGTCAAGCAATAGTTAAGGTATACGTCATTTGGACGCGATTGGCGTCGTCGGATAGTCCTCGGAAGGTACTCAAGCCAGAAGGACATATACCCTGGCTATTGCTTGACCGAAGGATAAGAAGGTGCTAGGAAGAGGCAAACTGACCCTGAAATACGAAAGCGGCTGGTTGCTGTTGTTTAACCTAAGGGTACAACGGGACCCTGTGAGCGTGTGAACAAAAGGGTAGTCCTAAGGTTAATACGACGGGCTGTAAATGTTTTTAAAAATTCTAGGGTAGTACAAATGGCACTTTCCCGCTTTGGCGCATAGCATTACGAGTGTAAATGCTCTTTTAACGTGCTGCCATTAAGGTACTCATTTGCATAAAAGCTGAGCTGACGAAGATGGTTGAGATTTTGTGTAACGCATTTTTTTAGGTATCTACTTCGCCGAACACTCGAGCAAGAGCAATCAGTATGTTCACGGCATTGGTGGCGGAACGGGATGTCTTGCTCACAAGGACAAGTCTTGCTACGTGTGCCTTAGGTACTTAACCACTTAAGGTTTGTCTTGTCAACTTTCTTCATGCCGTGTGCCTTGCAGGTACCTTCTACTGTGTCGCGTTACTCTGGGCAAATCTTTCGTCCATTCCGCTTCGATGAAGTTGGCGCACGCACCTCCGGGCCATCATTCAATTTTGGGCCGACCTTCAAGCACCGGACTGGCATATCCGGAATATGTGATCTACCGCGGGGAGCAGGCATACCTTTTTTCTTCTAACGGTGTAGCGAATTTTGAATTAACGATTTGCAGGCGTACCCCGAGTACTTGGTTACTTATCAGATCGTCAAACCAGAGAGTGACAATTCCGCGGATGCTTCAAGCAGCGTTGACGACTTGGCCGTTTGCCCTTGAAAATTTTTTTTGCTTACTTGCCGTATTCGTTCAATTCTTGAACGGCGCGATTCGTCGAAGCTTTGCCAGGCAAAACGATTACAGACTGCTTTTGCTTTTTTCTCCAATCGTCAAATGCGTCATATTTTATTGAACTGCGTGGGCGGTACGAACCGGTCAACCGGCCAAGTGTGTAATTTTAGACTTGGAAGTGGTGGATGATGCCCGTAGAAAAAAGCGACTACCCAACCAACGTGGAAAGTGGTAATTCAGGCAGCGCGGAAAGCGACGAAGATGTAGTATATAAGCTGAATGAATCTGCCGACCTGCCGATTATCGTTTCATGATTTCTTAGGATAATACGCTGATGGTTGATTTCGTTGGTCAGTGTCCGAGCGAAGAAGATAAGGATGGAATATCCAAATTCCTTGTGGAGGTGAGAGCAACTTCTGAGCTGCGCGTTCTTTTCAAAAAATATATTTTGTTGACGCGTGTGAAGCCGGCCCAATGTCCTGTTTAGTTTGTTGAATGCTTTTGTCCCTTTTTACATTCGCTGTCCTTTTCCAAGCATAGGCGTGTTAATGACGAATCTTTTTCAAGCTCTTTCCCGGTAACAAAGTTGACCTGGACCAGTTGGCTGCGGAAATAGGGAAGAATAGCTACATTGGATCAGTTTTCAAGATGCATTCGAACGCAGAGGAGGACCAAGAAATGGAGGACGGCTTGGAAGCGCTTTCCGACGATTTTCTGTTCGGCGTGGTTTCCGCATTCGAACTGACACGTTCGGCAAGTCTTTGAACTTTTTCTCTTCAATCATTTTTTGCTTACTTTATTTGCAGCAGAGGGTGAGGAGACGGTAGTTATTTGATAAACTGCTGTCATGCTTGCCGTATTGTTTTAGAAGCCCAGTGTATCCCAGGTTATCGACTTTCTAATCGCCAAGTGCAACAGTTCGAAAGCGTCCAATTCCACGAAGAAGTCGTGCATTGAACTTTTGAAGTCTTGCGACAGATTGTTCTTTCTCGTGAATGAGCGTATCGAGACAATGCCGCCAAAAATAGCAGCGTTGGCTTTGAAGGCCCTTTTGTAAGTATGCGGCCATTCCATCGGTGTTTTAACCCTGATTAACCTTAGGAAGGACTTGGCTAATTTTGAGTTCAATAACATAGTGATGGTGGCGAAGCTTGTGCAAACCGAAGTGAAGGGTCGGTCGAAAAGCAGCGCGAAAGCAAGTGCCGCAAGCAGTGACGAAGAGTCTTATCTCTTCGCTGAGGAACGCCAATTCGATTTGGTATGTCTCTTCCTTCGGTGACGGCCGGAATCCCGAATGATGAAATCC
>KN538402.1:587516-624949 GCA_000797535.1 Trichuris suis | reverse complement strand
TTCGGGATTTCGTCTTCGTGATTCCGTACCTTCGGGATTTCGACATACACCCCTCTTCCTTTCGTCATGGAAAAATTTCCTTGGCGTAGTTAGAATACTTTCTGCTTTGGTAATTTCAGCCAAGTAACGACAAAAGCATCAATACATTGAATCGTTAAGCCTTCTCATTGTGCAAGCATGAAAATTTTGTGATCTCTCAAAATCTGACACAACGTTAGGCGGGAGACGCGAATTTAAACAAAGAAACTTCCATTAGGAAAGTAGCTTGATACTGCCTGCAAGGCAGAGCAAAAGTAGTAACAATGAAAGGGTGACCAAAATAATATAAGTAGACGGATGCATAAGTGAAATAGAATGGGTAACAAAACTAAATCAAAATCGACAAAATGTGCTTACAGTAATCGCAAAGTGTAGTCAAGTTAAATAAGTAAATAAGAAGCAGTGATAAGGTAAAAACATTACTAAGACATGAAGAATAAAATTAAGTGACAACTTAGAGTATTATTATATAAGATAAATTTTTTGCGCATAGCTTTCCCGTTCTCACTCATTCGATCTTCAGCGGAAAAGGAGAGTAAGGTTCGGTCGCACAATTTTGTTCATAGCTTGTCACCAATGCTCTGCACCCTAACCTTATCCGCTTTCCGCTTAAGACGAGACGAGCGAGCTCCCGAGAGCTTCGTATATTCCTTGCTTTCAGTAAAACGTTTAACTGTTGACAAAAAATAATAAAGTTGTTCAAAAAGGTAATATATGCACTTGAGCATATCTTGCATTGGCGATTTGTTTGATATAAAGTGGGCTTCGTTATCTCTTCCTTTCAATTGTGTTGATGCTAAGTTTTCATATCTTCGTCATGCCAAGCTGTAAGCGTTTACTTTCTTTCAGCATTCGCAATTGCGCTTTGATTACGAGCACGACGGAGGTTCGGAGGGTGAGAAGGCGATCGAAATGGAAGGAGGAGGCAAAGCGTTCAATCGTGTGGTCTTCATGGAAAAGGACGAATTCATAGCAGCCGTGAATGAAATAATCCAGCTGTACAACCCTGAGTAAGGTATACAGGGTTGTAGGCTTTGGGGTTTATTAAAACGTTGTCCCTCTATCTATCAGTAATACTTATGCTTAAATTTGGCTGCGAGATGAAGATGGTGCAGACATTGACTGGAGTCGTACTAGTTAATATTTCGTCCAATGAAATTCGTCGGAATGCTAACGTCTTACACTTTTTGGCAGCTTCAAACGATCCAAAGGTCGTTATCAGATACACATTATTCAGACAAGCTGACAGTGAAAATGTTTAGTATATAAAACAATTGATGTTGCAGCGTTTAGATGATTGCGTCAAATTTGGTTGCTCCCTTTATTACGTGAAAGTTGATTAGTGGTAAGATCACTTTATTCAGCAGAAAGCTTTATAAGCGTTTCATGAGGGCTAAACTTGAATGCAACGTTATCAATAGTAATAAGGTGCTAACATTGTTTCAACTAAGGAGCCTTTGATCATTTTGTGGGACGCTTCGCGAACCGGCATGCAGGCGACGGAAATTTTTTCTATGTCGTAACGGTAACGAGTACAGGTGGCGTCGAAACGTAGAACTCTCAAACTATAAGTGACGTGTTCACATTCGAAGGAAAGAGTCTTGGGAAGAAGGGCGCGATCGCATGCGCACGTTGCCTGTGGCAGAATGGCCGGAATGCGTAGCGGGTCGTAGTTCATTTTCCAATACCACGGGCATATCGACCTATCGCTGAGGTAAACTTCGTGACCACTTGTAGTTATTTCCGTGGGGCAGTCACGATTTCCATGCAGCAGAGCTCCGTTGCAAAGGTGACCCTCGGCGAGGTACCTGAGCGCCACATTGTCCGGTGCCAACAGTTGGGTTGGTTGACTGCCATTGCGGCTGAGCATCCAGTTGAACAGTCGCTCCATATGCGCAAGCGTGCTTGGACATTGCTTCGCGTACGAGTCGCAAAAAGGAAGTTCAGCCTGGCGATCCGACACACTGCATCTACTCAGGTAGGCAAAGAAGACTAGGTATATCTAAACAATGGATTCGTTGGCATAGGGAATCACATTTTTCCTATGGCACATGCTGGCCAAGCAATGCAGTCTTACTTTGTACATTCACTCAAATGTCCAGTAGAATGGGTGAGTGGTTAGTGCTCAGTGTGGAAAGCAGTTTGCGCAATTTGTATTTGAGACAGTAGAGCGCGAATGGAGCATCACCAAACTCTGCTCACGAGCGAATCAACTAGCGCTGCAAATAATCCCTAAGGAAACTCACTTTCCGATGGTGAACTTTCAAATATTGTATGCATGCTAAGTATGAATAGTTGACTTTGCGTGCTGGCAGGTATAGTGCCTCAGTTCAAATGTTGTTAATCATTTCCTCCTGATGATATTGCGTGGGCACGAATTTAAAGCTTATGCAAGATCATGCCTGTCATTAAGAGCTTATTTGAATTCAACATGTCTCATATTTAATCTCGACGTTATCATAAGTACAAAGTTTAATTATCTTGTTGCCTAATTATGCTATTAATAGAAATGATGCGTAAAGGTCATTCTCGACATAGCCATCTTAATCGGCATTATCTTTCAAATTGATAAGTCATTGTTGAAGGTCAGTAGTGCCTATTGCTTGCTGCTGACTATTGGAGAGGTGGTTGGCAGATAGGTCAGCCTTGTGACTTGAAACGTTGCCGTCGTAGTTATAGAGCCTTCTCGGCCTTTATATTTCATAGCCTTTGCGTTAGAATCCACTTATAGTAGCTGCTTATGGAAGCAACGTTTCTTATGGAAACTGTATGCAAATTTTGAAAATATAAAAATTCAAATGCAGCTTAAGGGCATCTTTCTTTGCAGTAACAAAGTGTCTATTCTTAGTGGAAGCCCACGTAACGTCCAGATGCACTATTATGAATGAACTGCATTAGATTCGGAGGAATAGTTTCGTCCATCAGCATTTTTTAAAGATTCAAAATTCTGTACCTTATTTATCATAGTGCTATCGGTCTAACAGAGTGTTCGGATTGTTCAGTGATATGTTTTTAATTCATCTTGTTTCTCAATGGGCTTTACGCGATTGATTGGCAATTCGAATGACCATTGGCGACATTATTGCAATGGCTGTATACGGCCGTACCCAGTAGAATGAACGTGACGCTTTTTAGCTCTTGCGTAGCATTCTTACGTAAGCTGTTGTCAGTTATCAAATAAACAATTACTGAAGTCGAAGGCGTCTAGTTTGTTGCGCTGAGAAGGCAGTGCGATCGATTTCGAAGGCTGTATGCGTATTAAGGCTCCACCTTTCATAACGTTAAACACCTGTGGCTACTTTCGCGCAATTTTCATAAACACTCGTCATTTTGCTACGACATTGTTTTAACCATTCGTAATTCCGCGCGAAATTGTTTTTTTTCTTTTTCATGCTAAGGCTGTGTGAATGGACATGGACACGTTTCCCTTGTCAACTCATTGAGCGTTGATTAGTTTGAAATCCCTTGGCTACACTGTGTAAATGTCAAGCACGGCTTGGGATTTTGTCTTAAGTACTAAGAAAAGATGCAACGCGCTTCGGGATAGCTGACTGGGGCATTTGCGCTTTTGCCTGTAAATGTCATGTTCAATAATGATTTTCCAGTGCTTGTGAAAATCGAGCTGCCTCTATCTTCGTTCCGGCGCTTAGTAAAAAACATTCTTTCTTACTATTTTACAAGCTGACCGAATGACACACTGTGGGACGCTGAGCAGCATTTAATCTTAACTGATAATATTAATATTAGTGAGAATTGAAATTGATGGATATACTCTAGCAAAGCCTCTCACGCGGATGTTCTGAAAAACTAAAGATTGCTGTCATGCAGGCGGAATCTTGGCTGATTTATTGTTTCAGCTAATTTAATTTTATACGCTAGTCGACTTACACAGATGAGCTAAGTATCATTCTTTGAAGCGTGCTGCTTTATTCCCATTGGGAGTATTGCATTTATTGAATGAAAACCCGGGAAGAACTTGTTTAAGCATCAGCAAATGGATACGCATTCAGTTTTTATGAAAACTGCATTCGTCGGAAAAGTCAGACTACGTTTTTAGCAGCAGCGATTGAATGGTCGCTTAAGAAATTCAAACTGTCAACTGCCTTCCAAGTTCGTCTTGAAAGTCTTCCGGACTTTTGAGGTCGTCCAATTTTCCGGAATGTTTGTGGCCGTTTTGTGCATTTCATGTACGCCCTTGAAATTAATGGTTTTTTTCAAAGTTTTGCCCCTACGCCGCAATCCTTATGAACTGCTTAAAATACACGATGTCTTGTGGTCCTTGGCAATTGTTAGGTTGTTGACAGATGTGGCAAAAAAGTCGTTTGCTTTTTTGATAGTATGAAAGTTAAATACAACCTGCGCATCAATAGCAGTTTTATAAACGCAGGGGGCTCATCTTAACTTAGCGTTTGCACTCTATGTCGACATGAAAATAATAGCTCTAATGAGGCTCGTACTCTGCAGACGATTTCAACTTTAATCGTTGCGGTTAACTGACGTAGGACCTCCTGTGAAAGCAACATGTTCATTGAATATTCAAATTTTATTATCGAAGCTCTCCGGATCAACCTTATCGCGCGGTCAGCGTCTGCCCTGTGAATTCAAATTTTTGGCACAGACGCTGTGGACGCGACAAGGTCACATCCTGAGTGTTCCGTTAACAAAATTTGAATATTCAATAAACACGTTGCATTCGTAAAATGAGATGAAGGCTTAGATGCTCGCTAAAAAAAAGTTTACGCTTTTAATGCGATATGTGTTTAACTGTTAGAAAATATGAAGATTACTTTTTTAGTCTTTGAGAAATATTTTCCCCTATTCAGGTTTTTAACTTAAAATGTTGACTCGTATATACATATACATTAACGTATAGACGTATTTGCTTAATATGGTGATACTTCTCTCGTGGTATGAATACAATCAATACTAAATGAGAAGTAGCCTCTGTAGACTGATAAGGGGTTTTCGCACGCTTAAGATGACGTCGCCAAAGCTGCCACTAATTAAGGTCACTCTCTCTCAGCTTGAGTAAAGTTGTTGTCAATTCAACAAGTTTTTACAGGATTTAACGCAGTTATAAAATTGATGTGCATTCATGCGATATTATTTTCTCCATTCGTGTCCACCTACCTTCCCCGCCTACCTTTATTTAATTCAGCTGACTTCCTCTGCGATGTTTGGCGCCTTTTCCTGGGAAACAAACTGTATCGTTGTACTCGCTTTTAAAACGCAATAGCAGTAGTTTTTGTATCATCGCGTAATTGCTATTCCATTAGCTCTTTGAAGTGTAATTGTTTTAACCCTTTGTAACAACGGGAACTGTGTCCTAAGGCGCAATTGATTGATAGGTACAATTTTTGAGGAAAACTGGCTTCTGCGCCGAAGCATTGGGAATCAGCATCATCAACGTTGAAGGGTGTAGATTTGAATTATTGTTGGCTATCCTACTATGTTGACTTTTGAAGTTGGATCAAAAAGCGTTGTTCATGTAATGGCATTTGTGTCTACAGTATATCTCGTCGGGGAAAATTAGTTCATATTATGCAAACGGGACATTGATTTACCCGCTCAGCTGTCGTTCTTGTTCCGCAGGTACATTTACCCACTAAACGACACAGAATGAATGACTGCTTTTAGAACACTCCAAGCAGACGTTGGGAATGTGAAAACTGAAATTTTTTAATGTTTTACTATTCTGTTTAGTCTTCCAATTAATAACTATTCTATTGCTATTAATATTATTGCCTTCCATTATGCTTCGAGCTTAATATCAAAAGCTGAGGTGTATGTGTCTAAGCAATTCACTGTATCGTAAGCGAGTGCTGCCGCGTACAACTTTGTTTATTATTAATTAGCTCTCAAGAGCATGAGGTGATCTTGATTTTGGCCAAATTACATAATGCTCCAATGCCTTTTGAAATTAATGTTCTCAGTATTCTCTTGGGGGAATGGAATGACCGTACTGCTTATGAAAAATCTCATCATAATACTCGTCTTCTGTGCCTATCCGCCGCGCAGGGCGTTCATGCATCACTGAATGACCGAACCAGCCATATTCAATTGTTAGGTGAAGAGAGGCAGAGATTCCTCTGAATGAACTGCGTTGTGGAAAGTATGCTACGCCTAAGGAAAAGCGGTAGTTTAAAAATTCTTCTGTTTATGCTTTGTATGATGTGAATATTCTACAATGAACTACACCGTGCACTATGTTGTGAATTGGTGAAAATTTCCAAATTTCACTATTTTGTCCTTCTACTTTTGTTGGACAAGTTTTTGCAGACTGTATTATATTAATCCACTGATTTTCATGATCTTTTAGCGGTTGCATTAATAATTGAAAGGATTGATGCTAGCTCGCAGTTAATATGTGACTACTCAGTCTTACAAGACGTTCGTCTTACTTGATAACGCTGTAGATTGCTTTTTTGAACTGTCGATTGACGTATGAGGTTTTTACAGTTGACCATAGTGCACCGCGTTGCTGAGCGATGAATGATTGACGGACAGATTTAATTAATTCGTTCTCAAGGTACACCGTATTATGACACGTTCTTTTAGGGTTCCCTGAGGAATTTAACGAATGCGGGGGAACTCGAGTGCATCGATGTAGCAATAGTAGTTTTTCAGCTACACTGGAGAAGTAAAAAGCCAAAATGTAAATGCGTATTCAAGCAGCGCGAGTTGATTTTGTAATAGCAGCAGAAGGTAATCTTCAAGGTGTACAAACGCTGCGGAGGGATCGCGGCTCTATTAGTTTTTATTTTTATTAAATGGATCAATAGTAATCTTCGGTTTTTGCAGTCACTGCATTAATAGTACTGCTCCATTTCTTGTGCAAAGCTTTGGAAATGCAATGGTGGACAGTTTGGCCGAATCGTAAAATAACTCAGCTTTTGTACTTTCCATCCAATGCAGTTCAGCGCATAGGCCTCGTAATTACGTTTGCTTTCGAAGCAATTTAAGGCATTCCATTTTTTCCGTACTATATTTCCACTTGATGCTAATTGATAGTCTTATTGGGTTCTGGACTTTAAACCTTTAAGTTTGTGAAGCATACAGAGCTGCTGTGAAGCAAAGAGAAGAGACAGTGCCGTGAGATATTGACTCCAGCATGTACTAATAAACCATACTTAAAACGGCGGTAGCGTTTTGATAGTGACGTCACCCGTGTGTACTGCAAGTCTGCTTTGCCTGCTTTAGAAAAAACTGTTGCTTATTAACCCATAATCCTTAATGATCTTCAGGTACTTTTCATATCTGAAGCTACGGGGAACCAGTTTTAGCGTAGCAGAACATTGAAGCGTCTAGCTTTTCCCCATCTTCATCGGAATGAATTACGCGTTGCAGTATTCAACGCGTAATTCGGTCCGTATAAGGCGGGACAAGTCGGGTTTTGAAAGATGCGCTCTTCAATATTTTGCTGCATTTAAAACAGTGCACCATAACTTTAAATAATGAAACCTTTTTAGCTCGTTAGTAAACGGCTTATATTCAAGTACTTATGGCACTTTCTCATCTTTTCCTCCGTTACATTTTTGTACACATTTTATTACTAATAATATTTCATTATTCTTCTATGATAGCAGTTTACTAATAATATTTGGATAAAGCTGAAAATTTTGTAACTAACAGTTATGTTTTTATTTTCGTAGAAATCGTGATTAAACCGTTTAATATACTGATAGTCCATTTGTCTCCGTCGGTGCAGATCTGACAACTTCTTTGCTCCTGTAGAATTCGTCCCATATTAAACAGTTTAATCGCGATTTCTGAAAGCGAGTGCATTGATAAAACCACATACAATGCAATATTTATAGAATGCGCACGTAAGGAAGTTTAAAATTATTTCAAACTGTTTCAAAGTTAGCCGTATTATTCAGTTGTTCACCTCCTCGAAAATAGGATGCTTTTAACGGTCAACAGGACCTGTTGATGTTGTTTTTTTCTGTATGAAGATTAGCTGTGCTGTTGAGATGCGCCTGAATCTGCCTTCGGGGCACGCAGGTGCACGCGCTAAAGATGGGATCAGGAGTATCCCGAAAATGTGGTTAATTTTCGTAAAGCGAAAATGGATTTATCTGTAAAATAAAAAAATGAGGTTGCTGTCTTCTTCCCTTTTAAAAATGTCTCAGTTTTTCATTAGCACGTGTCTTTTTGTGGATTTCAATATCTGCCGCGTCAAGTTAGAACTTTTTTGCTCACAGAGTGGCATTTTAACTGCGTCATAACAAAACTCAATTAGTATCGCCAGTAGCATATTCGGCATTTGATGCGTATTTCATCTTAGGCAGACTTGGTAATGCGATCTTCTCATGGGAACCTTCATAAAAAGATGACCTATAATGCTATTCGCTGAACCTGTACGGTGCTTTTCCCAATACCTTTGCAAAGTTGAAAGTTGCAAAATGCTCTGCTGAAGTAAAAATATACACTAAAACTCAAAGGGGGAAAAGTCGCCTGTAAATGCAAATTTTAAACTCGCAGCTACGGAGGATGTTTACTGAACATTCTTACGCAGACTAATCTTGGTCGAGCAGGGCTGGCTTCACGTGGAAATTTGAACGCTTTGCTTAATTTAGGCAAACTCAATCTCGCGTTTGCTCACTGCCTATGCTGTTAGAGGTATAAAGAAGAAGTGACAATTTGAACAATGACAAAAGTAGCAAACAACAACCATTGACTCGCGAACAAACAGTCAATATTTTCCCTTCTTTCCTTCAGGAAAATGCTTCTCCACGTTGTATCGTTGGTGCTATTCGCTTGGTCGACTGGGCTTTGACGCTTTCTTCTGCTCTCGTGGATCCAAAGGAGAACCACAGTAGTCGCTATGCCAACAGCTGTGCACGTCATCGACACCAAATGGAATTTTGCTAAATTAAATGTGGCATTAAGATTTACGGGTTTAGTATTTAAAATATTAATATAATTCAGCCTACGTGGATATGCAACCCAACTCTTAATACTTACTTATTCGAGGGACCTCTGCCGTCGCGATGGGCATATCCTTGAGGAGGTATGCAGTAAGAACACATTGCAGTAACAAATTTGGGAAAAGAAGCATAAGCGTCAATAAGAAGTTGCCGCTTGGATACATGGCAACTGTGTTGAGCGTAGCTGCCACGGCGGCTGGCAGCACTACAGTATGACGGAAGTGAGGAATTCGGCGTCGAAATCTAACAGTGACTTTCAAAACCTGTATGTCCGTTCCATTTTTGCCAATCGCAAAGCCTTTCCAGCTTTCTTCTTGAAGATTGTAAGTCTCTTCTGCTTGAGTTACGTTTATTGTTTCCCACTGCCCAACGCTTAGTTTCTTTCCTTCCTTCTTGCCTGAGCTTGGCCAGTAGAGATTCAATTCCGGGTTGGCAGAGATGCCTAAGGAGACTGACTCTGTATCTTTTCCAGTCGGAGCCAGCAATATGGGACACTCATGCTCATCAGTGGGATAATTTGAAGCTTCCATGGAGCAGTCAATTGAAATCATTACTTCCGGGGACGTGTACACGTAGCCTGCACTCCACACCTTTACTGGTATGCCACCTCCATAGGATACAAGACTGTCATTAACGCTGGAAACGAAATTCGTACTAAACTGTTCTGTAGTTTCTTAAAAGACGCATACGAATTTAAAATCCTCAATTGCGGCATCCACAAGTAAGGACTTTGTACGGTCACTACCTTAACGTTTTCGTAATCTTCCAGCTTCCATCCAATGTTCGCATCGTACCAAACCTAAAGCACAATTGCAAAGCAATTGGAATTGTGAACTTTTAACCTTCGCGTGCATCGCATTGCCTGACGCTAATGGTGAAGTTTGAAATTACCATTTCCAGAAAAAGCTGCAGTCTCATTACGTTGCTCTCTTCGTTCTGTCGCAGAAAGCAGTTAAACTAGAACCAGCAGTAGCCGCTGTTTGCTTACTATTTCGGCAATGTGTCGAACGTGCACTTTCATGCTAATCTTTGTCGTTTCTGCTTTGTCTCCTTGCGACAAGCCATGACCTTTTCTTGAATTTCGGTAGATGCGTGAAATGAGCAGATCCACAGCGGTTTGATAGTCGCCATTCAGCAAACTGATGACTTGTATGAGATACAGAAGGAGGAGCATGTTTTCCCCAACGGTGCTCACGGTTAGGAGATCGCCTGACAGCGTACCGCTGTTGCCAGTTACAGCTGCTGTGTACAGAAGAATGCACTTTATATGAAATATATGTTGCCAGTGCGCTCACGTTACGTTGAACAGAGGAGCATGCTGAAATTTAAGCTGCACTTTCACCGGATCAAATTTTAGCCTTATCTGCCAGTTTGTCGCCTCATTGTCAATTCCTAAAGCTCCGTAGAATAAAGCATACTTTCAAACTGGAATAGCGTCCCATCGAACGCATGGTTTAGTAGGCGAGACAGACCGGCTTGATTAAATAACTAAGCAATTTAATTACGCAACAATTGACTGTACGCGGCGTACTATTTTAATAAAAGGGTCCAAAACCAGCGAATTAATTTAGTCCAAATAAACGCTTCTTTGGTTTAAGGCTCTTTGTAACTGTTTCTTATTTATTGCACTCATATATTGTCCCTTTAATAACTGTTTATTTTGCTTTCAGTATCAAGAAAGTCAAAGTCAATATGGCCACGTAGGTTTGAACATTGGCAGAGCAACGAGACTAAAGCGTCCTCCCAGTTTGGCCGTTTTGGGAGAAATCGTGTCAAGAACATGTTCTTCATCTTTCAATTTCATTTATCATGAAGTTTACTTATCAAGTATCAACGTCGACAGGAAACAGATACAGCTTTACTGCTTCCATGAACCAACCGAAAAAAACAAGAACTTAGAATGTCACGGATAAAGAAAGTTTTTATTTTTTGGTCCAACAGAATATACTTTACCATATTGGGGTCATGTCCGGCGCCCCATCGTCATACTGTAGGCTTGCCGGCCATCCTGTTCTGCCCTTCCCTAAGCCTAAACCTAAACGTAAGGCTTATATTTTGGCTCAGGCTTAGGCAAGGGTAGAACACCATGGCCGGCGTGCTCACCAGTAAAGGCAGAACAAGATGGCCGCATGCTCAACGGAAAGGAACCTGCATTTCTCATACAGTGGGGCGCATAACTGACATGACCCAGAACTGTTCCATGGTTTGTGCACGACATTATTTTTTAAAGATTTCTTGCATGAGTTTATTCCACACGACAGTTTGTTACCAAGATTACGTCAGTAACTCACATTCATTTTGAGAAAACCCATCATAGAAGCGTATACAGCTTACACAAATATCAGCTTAGCCCAGTTCTTCTTTTACTCACAACCCTTGCGTTAATACGTTTGACACCTGCTGAACATTTTGATCATTGCTCACCATTTGAAACTGAGGACCCTCATTCTTCAAATGTTTCTTCTGCTTCTTCTTCTGTAGTAATATTGGTGAAAGTTCCAAGCAGTAGGCTACCTATACAAATGCTGCTCCGTTTGAAATTTGGGCTACCTGGCCAGTTCAGATGATCAAAGACTCTGATAGTCTTGTTTCTGCTGCATTTGGCCGCTCCCGTTTCTGCACCGTAGCTATTGCTTGACCGAAGGATAAAAGGGAGGGACCAAGGGGAAACGGATCCTGGAATACGAAGATAGTAAGTTGCTGTTGTTTAAGCGAAGGATACAGTCAGCGTCGACCGTGCTGACTGCAAAACTGTTTGGTTTCTGAACTTCAGCGTCAAATCAGCCTGGCGTCTAAATGTCTCAGCGGCAGATGGTCCTACACACGCTTTGGAGTATATATTAATAGTTTAAAGTGGACATTCCCTTTATTTTAAGATGGGATAAAAAGCCACGAATACAAGACTTTTGATAAGGGATGCTCAAGTCTCTTCTCACTCGAAATTACGATAAACACTTTTAACGTGGCGTAGGCTTTAAATAAAAGTTTTTTACCGCATTGAATAGATTTATTGTCACTTCTTGTGGAAGGTGAAATATAATTCTTCATTTAAAGTGACTACTTTACTCATGAGAAAAAGCAACTTCATTGAACGTTCTGAATCAAGCTAGTAGACGAAACGAACCTCGCGCAGCCCATTATAACGCGTCAAGCTATGCTACGCGAAAAAGAACTGATTCAATGAACTTCATTATATATAAGGAAGCAGTGCGTTTTGCAGTTATGAGATTTTTAATGGCCCACTTTAATAGCATTGGGAACGCGCCTTACTTCACCTTCACAGACTCTATTAATGGGGAAGAACTCAGACTCTTCACTTCTTTTAGGTTAGCATTTCTTCCCCATTAACACAGACGCTGAAGGCGAGACAAAGCGCGTTCCAAAAGGCTTCACCTGTTAAAAATCCGTAATTGTAAAAAGGATAACATCAGTGCGTATAATGAAAGCCTACGTGCTCATTGTAAGAAGTAGTATTTTCAATATGCCTGATGAAGTGCTCGTTAAATTTGCCAAACTTGTCTGAAAGAGCTGTACGGTTTCTTGAAAAGCACTTTCAATCTAAGATGCGTCTGGTTCGACAATGACGCGGTGTTGTACAATTTGTGTCGTTCGAAAACATATGTTCAACCATTGTGCCGCTTTGTCAATGGCCTAAATTCGGCAACACTTGTTCCATTGATGGCGCGCATTGCGCCTAATGGCGCAGTTTCCCAGAATTTCGTTTATGCAAATTGCCCATTCCGTAAGTATTGAGTACTTCCCGGATCGATTCTCCAATGAGCATGGAGACCGGGTAAATATCTGAGTCGGTCCAATTTTTTATGCCATTGCACAGGAACGCTAAATCGCCCGCGCAGGCTGACTCTGCGTCAGAACATCAGATGCTTTGGGGTTTTCAACGCTGCCTTATCTCAAAATCCGCTATTGGTCTTCCATAATAAGATTCTATGAATTCTTTCACTTCAGCACAGCATTGCAGTATATCGTTAATACAGTAAAGGTAGAATGCGTTGAGTATTTGCATATGTCAAGCATTTCGTCTCCCTATGACTCCGTACAACTGCCTCAAGGCGTACTGTCCTTCCTTTCTTGCTGTTGCCAAATCAAGTGACCGTTTGGCTGCATTTGGTATCAACATACTATAAAGTGCATTCCAATGGGCACGGTTCTCATTGTTTGCTGAAGATAAGCACTCGTAGGACCAGTTTTTGCGCAGTGTCAAATGCATTGCACTGAAGCTGTTTTGCAACAATCTTCGATCAGAGTGGCGGCAGGTGAATGTTGTAACTGCATGGCTGGATTCTTCTGCCGAAGAAGAAACTAATGGTTTGTCCCAGTTGCACAACTGCCAGATCAATTTTGGGCGCTGCCGTTTCGTCATCCTTCTTCTGCTGCCGAGTGGTAGCATTACAAGGTTACAGCCTCTCGGCTTAGAGTGCCCCGAACGGCGGGGCATTCCGACGTAACATTGGCCAGTTGGGAAATATGCATACAGCCATTTTATACTCTGCACTGGTTTTTAAATTTTTTAAAAATTAAACCCTTATTCCATGCTCAGCATATGGGAAGAAACTTCCAGCATTTAATATTTTTTCACTTCTTCCCAAGAAGTCATTTTCGTAGAGCCCTTCACGTCAGAGTGACTCTCTCCTCGAACCTTCGATTAATCTCTGCGTGCATTAGCAGATTTCTTTGCCTCTAGCTTTACTTGTCTTAGCTGAGCAGCATCCAGGTGAAAAAAGAACGCAATCAAAACCGGAAGCTACGTGTGCTAAGTTAAAAGTTCAATTTTTCTAAAGCTGATATTTATCTCCAGATTCTATTCAACGAGACGCGAATTCGACTTTACCTTGAAAAAGTGTATACACAGGTCAAAAAATTCGAAATGGAATCATGTCGGCAGTAAAAAAATGTTAGTACAAAAATGTGCAAACGGGCGACGTAATCTTTTGTCCTTTTACTTGATTTCTGCCAACGTCGTTGATAATGCCAACGGAAATGGTGGCATAGAGTGCTTCTTGAATAGCATCCATTAAGCATTGATTGCTACGCTGTCTCGCTCGGTTTAACTGCCCCAATTTTTTTCAAATGGAAAAAGTCAAAACGCGTTCTGTCTTACGCTCTTCAAAAAAAGCTGTCAGTCTACCTGTTGTTTTTTTTCTTGCGTCAATGTTCCGAGTCGTGCAGTTTACCATTTCACTCATTGAAAAACTAATCGTTTGAACGTTTGTTGCCTTGGCGTGTTGGCACATTGCTTTCTCAGTCATGTTGCGGTCGTTGCAAAAACCCGCTGACGCCAGTATGCACTAGAAGTAGTGCAACACGGAAAGAAAGAGTCGAAACCTCTTCGGCGCCCCTACCGTCCGGGGGCTATCTCTATCGGAGTTATTGTTTCGTTTGAATGTTTGAATTGTCACCTGCTTATCATAAATTGCGGCTACTAGTTTATTGCTTCTTTTTTCGTACGAATCGTTGATGCGTTTAAATTTTTCTGCCCTTGCTGCTGAAGTCTCATGTGGGTAGTAAGCTATCGAACAGGCTCAGATAGAAAGCTTAAGCATCTGTGGATACCTATATTTGCATACACGTTTCGCCGCCCTTCGTTTACTGTAGTCGTAATTTCTGACGGTTCCGTAAAAAGTTCAAGTTGAGATAAAAGCAACACAGTATGGTTGCGCACCACTTTAGAGCGCCAGCACAGCTTGCATAACAAAAATCAAACGCAACGATAAGCGCTAGGGAATGACAATTAGTTTCAGCCAGGCTCGCGGCAACTGTGCCTCTTTAATGTAAACTTCACGTTTAAAACATTCCGTTGCAGTTCGCCACAACAAAAAACGGCAGTTAAGCTTGTTCACACTATACTGGCGACCTGTTCGTTTTGACCAAAAAGGACAACCGATTATGCCACTTTCATTTTACCTTCGAGGCAAAGCTTGTTGAAGACAGGCGGTCGCGCTGAGACACGAAACGAGTTTATAATTATGACTAAAAGGCTTGTCATTGTTGACGTGTAAAAACCGCAAGGCATTTCCAAATAACGCCTGCAAAAATTGCCTTACGTTGAACAGCTATTCCTCAGCACTCGCCTACTTCACTTCTTACCTGTAAATATCGGTGAACTAGTTCCAGATGCTACTGGAGAATTAATTGAGAATAACTTATGGCCAGATTGGTTGGAGCGAAGCGTCAACGCCGCCACGAAACACTGTTTTTATCGCCTGTTTGAATGAATAGATGAAAAGGGCTTATTCAACGTTTCCAAACGGTCCATTGCAGGGGCGCACCTAAACGTAACAGGCGAACGGTCGATTTATGCCCTCATTTGATGGAAATGTGATTACAAGTAATTTTTGTGTCATCAACGTGGAATCATAAGGCGCGCACGCCTGTCAGTAACGGAAGCTAAATGACCTTCACATATACGGCCAAACTATCCACCACTCGTCTGCACGGACTGGTTCGCTTGTTGTTCCTTTGGAAGGCAAGCGTTTACAAAGCCGTGTGGAAGGAGACGGTCATTTTTTTGATATGCTACTTTATCTTCAATGCGGTGTACAAAAATCTGGATACAAAAGATCGGCAGACATTCGCTGCGGTGGCCATGATTTTTCACAATGGCGCTTCGATGATTCCGGTTACCTTCGTTCTTGGCTTTTTCATTAACCAAGTGGCCGGACGATGGTGGAATTCGTTTAAATCGATTCTTTGGCCGGATAAGTATGTTTTCTTTCAAAATTAAGTAATAATCGTCGGGATTTAATTTCCCAAATTATTTTAAAATTTCTTAGCTTAAGGCATCCCGACAACATTCAAATTCTTCCCGCCCACTCTTGAGACATTTTTGCAAAGTTCGTTCGAGAGATAAGCATAGCCGGCAGCGTCGTTTAAAGCCTCTATTATCTCGCTCGCTGTAGCGCAAGAAAATTAATAATTGCCCTTAGACTGATGGTCAGAATTTCCATATGGGTTGAAGGGGACGACGAAGAGGGTCGGTTGATTCGCAGAACGTTAGCACGTTACGCCAACTTGTCCGCCATACTAGTTTATCGAGACATTAGTATTCCCGTGAAGATGCGCTTTCCAACGTTGGACCACCTGATTGTTGCGGGTAGGCAACTAGTTCCACTTACGCGACTTCAATTTTATGAACTTTTGCTGTGCAGGGCTTATGACTGAGGAGGAAAAGTTGGAGTACGAACGTCTTGTAAATAAATACAAAATCGTCTACTTCTTTTGGCAGCCCATCCAGTGGGCCGTCAACATTCTAGCCAAGGCGAGGAAAGAGAATCGCATCAAGACGGACCAAAATTGGAAGAATTTGACAAGAGTGAGCTACTTTCTTCATACATCCTTATGAAGGCTGCATCTACAATAACTTTTGAGCATTTCCAAGATAGTCGTAGTTTAGGATTACATGGACATTCGCAACAGTCTGTTCCTTTTGTCTTCGTTTGATTGGGTCAATTTACCCTTGGAATACACCCAAGTAGTCACCATAGCTGTCCATGCATTCCTGTGCACCTTCGTGATCGCCCGTCAGTTGGTTATCATCAACGTCGGTGACGGAAAGCACGAAGCTTACAACGGAGGACTGCCGGTAATGGCACTGTTCGATTTTATCTTCTACATGGGACTGCTCAAAGTGGCTCAAGTGATGATCAGCCCTTTCGGCTGCGACGACGATGACTTTGAGTAAGAGTCTGCACGCTCACTATCACATGACATCATCTCTTTTTTTTTAATTTAAAGGCTTAACTACATTATCGACCGCAACATACAAGTATCCTATCTTATCGTCGACTACAACTATGGCAAAGTGCCCGTAGTGACCGCCGACGTAAAGGCTACGGAAAAGGTGGACGTCGAATCGCTGAAGGACAAGTTTGTGCCCTCCGCCTCGACCTTAGAGTAGGTTGCCTTTTATAGTTCATATTGTAACTTGAACAGGAGCGTGCTGCTCGTATCTTTGACTCTGACAACGTCAAAAAATTCCCATATTTAGAATACCGGAAACTCTGCAGCAAATCGTGGTTGACTCTCCGCACCCAACGAGTCCTTACAGGACTCAGTTGTTCCGCTGGTCTTCCAGGACTAACAGAAGCGGACGATCTTTGAGCAGCTACTTGTCCTTTATGCCGGTTGGCAGATCAGCACTGCGCAAAAGACTAAAGTAAGCACTACTTCCTCCTTTAAGCTAAGATACCGTATACGCAAGTGGGTGGAGGCATTTCACCCACAGTAGGAATAGGGATTAATTTTTGGACAGGCCAAAATTTAATCCCGTTATTATTTCAGCTCCACTGCAAGCGTCTCGTCGATTCTTAATCCCGAAAATGTCGCTAGATCACCCACGCGAAGTCATCCGAAGCGTCACTACAGCTGGGGCTACTGAAGTTTGCTCAGAACTGTTAGCCTTTACTCGAAGGGACAATTCCAACAGCCGAAATGATTTAATGCTTACTTTTCCAGTAAGCAGTTGCTTCGCCGCAGCTGTTCTCTTCGGCAGACGTTGAATAGGTGAATTGGCCGGATGTAGGCGGCGACATTGGGCCAGAGCTTTCCGGCGGAGGGAAGAAGAAAATTGAAAATGCAGAAGTGCATTGCGTCGATGCGCCTTCAACCCTTGTTTGGCTCGAAATTGAATCCTTTTTGCCAAAAAGCTGATCTCTGTCATTTTTCTAAGAGGTAAAATCACTGGAGCGGTCAGATGCTTGAAGGAAGCGAACTCCAGCTACGGTAGGACGAAAGATGAACATTCCTGAAACGCGGAAGAGTTCAATGAAGCTTTTAGAGTTTTGTCTTTTAAATTATGCGAGCTAACATTCTGGTAGTGAAGGAACATAAAAAATGAAACGTGTAAAAGCGCTGACTAAAAGGTAATCAAGTCTGCCGGTGACTAAGCGGCATAGTCGACAACGGAAAACCCGTTTGATGAGTGCAGCAAAAGCTGCAAAACTTGTCTTGAGAAAATGAAGAAAACTTACCACTAATGACTGAACCTGCAACGCATATGTGACTCATTTTGTTGGCGTAACTTTGTTTTCATCCGCTATTCGTTGCTTAAAGAGAAACTTGACATTATTGCACAACGTTTACATCTCGTTGGCCAGCGAAAGCATAGGAAGAGCCTTAGAACCGGCAGGTTGCAAACACGCTTAGTTTTAAAATGTAAGCATCCGGAAATAAGAACAAAAATGAGAGTAAAAAACTGCAACCGTAACAGTACCATTGCTTTAGGATGAAAAGCATTAGAATTCAAATTTGAAATTTTGTTTTTTTTTAAAAGGAATCGTTTTCCTGAATAACGGCTAACCTCTCATATAAAATTTTAATAGAACATATAATATTTCTATAGCCCTATTGCTCTCCGCCTCCGTCGTTCAAACAAGACAAACGAGAATCGCGTGTTGCTCGGCTCATATTCAGAACGAATTATATAGTGCTATAATTTTTCACTTTCATCGTATTTCGACTCCCGGTCACGACACGCAGCGGAATATTAATGGACTTTTCGGTTTGAAACGTTGCTGATGCTTCATAGCGAGGCTTAAACAAGAGAGCATTTATTGACAAAGAGTGCCTATCTTCGTGACGATGACAAATAACGGTACTGCAAAAGCATTTGTAATATCAGCCAATGTTCAAGTCATTCTCCGTGTTTGCTTTAGTAAATCTACCCAACGCTGATGATGAAAGAGTGGAAGGCTGGCAAATGAATCATACGCGTAGTGGGCAAGCAGACAAGCTTGCCTGGTTGAGTTATTCCATATCAGGGCAATAAAGCGATCACCTTTCAGCGCAGCGACGACATCGCTCCACCTAAGGGAACTGCCGTAAACATTTTTTCACGCTGTATTAATCACGCTGTTTTTGTAGTGTAAAATTTTACATAAACTAGTTAATGTTCCCCAATACATTCTCGGTGTCCAGTCACGCTCACATTATTTTTATCTCAACACGAAGCGGCGGCTATAGTCCATTTGATCAAGTGCCATACACCGTCGCATAGCTCGCAAATAAATATATTTCAGTCGCCAACGGAAAACTATTTCCACTAGAGAGGAAGAACGCAGTTGCGAATATCATATTGCAATCAGTAGGTGATTATACCTGCAAATTTTTAAATGACTGTAGCTGCAGTAGGCTTATTACGAATTTGGTCTCCTCTGGCATTTGGGTACCTAATTTGGACGGCTTTCAAGTTTTACGAGGTCCGAGACCGGCCAAGAAAGTTGTCAATGCTTATGTATTACCTCAATTTTTCCAATTACCCTCCGGCTTTAGCCTTGTCCAGCTTTCTGTAGACGTTAGGCTAGTCTTGCCGACGAGTTTGACATGGTGGAGTGGCCGATTTCTTAGTCAGATTGATCGGTTGAAAGTCACCGTAGACGGCTACGCGTTTCCAGTCGTTCCGATTGCTTCCGTCTTGCGCGGCAAGGCTGAAATGGCCAAGGAAAGTGCTCCCCATCCGGCGTGGTGCTTAATCTTTGCGCGGAACCTAAGGCTCAGACAAAGAGCGGTCTTAATCCGGTTCGCGGTTGTTCCGCACGTCTGCTTTTCTTTGGAGGGGCTTAGTTCCCTGGCGGGGAGCAGTGCGTGGCGCAAGAGCATCCTCTGTTTGCTCGCTTCGATGAGCTGTCGTTCGGCCGCATTGTCCTTGGTGAACATTAATTTTTTGATCCAGGATCGACTGACATGAGAACGTAGTCAGGCATCCAACCGAGCTGAAAAACGTTTGGGACGAGCTTGAACAAATTGCCAGAACCTTTGGACGCCGATGGCTTCAGTTCCTACCACTGAACGCTCCACCAATGCCACTATCCGAACATTGGTGTTCACGGCGCGCCTGCTTTTACGGATGAGTATGTGCGTTATATATTTCTTTTTTATTTTTTCCGGGTGTTCCCGCCTAAGGTTCTCCATTCGCTTGATGCCACTGAAGAGCCTTTGCTTGCTTGCGTTGAGTTTTTCGACTTCAAAATATCTATAAAGCGCAACGCTTTCTTCGCAGGCGTTTAACCATAGGAAGGTGCGCAGGTACAGTGCCTTTTTTATCTTTTTCTCTTTTCAAATATCATACGTTAAGCTTAGTACTCTTAGTAAGCATCGCTATTAGTATTTTTATTTCCATGTTGTTCCAGACTTTGTATTCGCGTTTTGAGTAATTGTCCATCTTGCAATACTGCTTGAAGGCTTCAGAGCCTAAGCGCAAACCACGTTAGGTTAATTTGATTGTTCAAAATGCTTTTCGCGTTCCGAACTTTCCATATTAATGTTTAACCTTTAAGCAGAGACGTAAATTACGCTGCTGCTCCTTTGAGAACATTGAAATGCCGCGAAAGGTAGACGCAATGACTTATTTGTGCGGCTTAGGCGCTTATTATGAATTTTTTGCCTTTCTAAGGCGTAACTCTTTTAAATGACATCTCGAAGCTTCATCCTTATTTTGCAGAAAGGTCATTTAGTTAGAAATCACCTTGGAAAGAAGCATTCGGGATTCAGGTAGACTTGTTGCTAGAAGACGTTGACAGCGGGACTAGGCGAATCCCGAATGCTCCGTTGCAAAGTGATTTATAACCAAACGACCTTTGCAAAGACTTTGTGCCTTTAATTAATTTTTTCGTCTCATTTCGAGAAGGCTATGCGGTATTGCGTCAGAATGAATGATTACGTTCGCGGGAAAAGTATTTTTCCCAACGATAGGCGTGTAACCGAAGCGATGCAAAGCTATAGAGTCAATCTTAGTGGGCAGTTAAGGTTTTGAATAAGCTGCTGCAGCTCAAATTTGCTTATGAACCTCTGCGGCAGATTTTTGCATATGCTAATTTAGATTTAACTGACCCGTTTAGCCTTGCGATAGTCTTTTTCAATGTTGAACCTAAAAGCTGAATTTCGATTTGAATACTTTTTTGATCCTGAAAATGACGACCTTACTTTTTCGCGCTTCTCGTCGTGTCTTTAACTGACATTTGGACGGCAGTTGAAGATGGCAAAGCGGTCATTGATTCTTTATTTGAAATTGGTACGATCTCGTTTGTACTACTAAAAATGGCCTCTTCAATGAGGTAGAGCAGTCGAGTGAGCAATCTTCTGTATAGTCGTTCAAAGGCACTTCATTTGAGATAATGCAGCTCGTTTCAACTCGCTTCAACGAATTTCTCCGTTTCGTCAGCCGTTGACTGGAGACGTAATTGCAGTTTTTTACTGGGCCACGCAAGAACCCTTTGAAAACTTCTTCGCATTCACTCGCGCGTACGGCCTCGTCCGTCGGCATTCCGTTTTCAACTCGTCACGCTTGTGCAAGGCTGTACAATGTCTGCTTGAAACTTCCGTTCAAACTTTCCATTAGCTCTGCGCTTCCTCGCAAAGTTTTGTAGTCAATTCATAGTACGCACTGACTTGCTGTAAACTTTTTCTTTCGTGCGTGCGTACGTTAAACATTTCCTTTTATCTTCTGGTTCATTGAAGCAGCACAAGTTGGGATAATTTTGCATATTATTACTCTTTGATAGGGGCACTTTAACGCTAAGCATCCATTCATTCTTTATTCAAACAGTCTGGCTGACTTATTCGCCGTTTAAAGATGTCCTCGCTGGTTTTGCGGTACCATTTATCATTCCCTATAATTAGCAGTTCATGTTAACTTTATTTTTACTTGTTGTCGCAAATCATTAAGGGGAAAGGAAAATGCTCCCATTCGCCTTAGCGATGAGGCCATTGGCCGTCGACGGGACATATGGAAAGCGACTATGGCCCTTTGTCGCGTATAAGTTAACGGAAAGGAGGGAGCACCAAAAGTTGGCGCTTGTCGAGAATTGTCCCCTTTTCTATCTTGCAGATGTCCCGAGACGACCTCGCGCTATTCTTGTCTGGTTCGGATGAGTTTTTGCTGTCGGAAAGAGAAGCGCTCCCAAAGTGGGGAAACTTTTTCGCTATGCGTTGCGCGTGCTCGTTTTGTCCCCACCCTGCCCCACCCACGAGGCGTTTGTGTGCATCGTGAGTAACCCAAATTCTGAACAGTTTTGCTTCATTAGTTCTCTTGACGTTCGTAGAATATTAGTTTTAATGGCAGGCGAGTTGATTGCAACAGTGAAGGGTCACATAGTCGCGAAAACAATAAATCTTAAGGACAACAACACACGGGTGACTGTTGCTTGCAATGGCAACATTGTTTACTGTGCTCATGTCGACTCCGGACAGTTCTGTAGTTCGTCATCCTTCTTTTCGTTCTCAGTATGTCCACGTTTGTCGTAATTTAAAATGAGGACCTTTTTTTGTTCTTCTCCTTCGTGTTCAGAAGGGCGCGGTTCAATTACATCAATGGACCTGTATTTTTTCTAAACATGGTCAGTTTCGAGTTTACGTACGAAACTGACCGCGCTCAACCAGTAGACTAATGGGACGCCCTGCTGCACCTATTCGGCGTAGCTTGTTTATTAATAGTTTCAACGACGGGCAGTATTTTTACAGGCACGAGCGCGCGCCGTAAGAAGTTTTGTAGAAATTTACGGCTTGTCGCTGCGGGACAACGATCGCTTCCATATTTAGTGCGGTATAATTTTTTTGAGCGTTTCCTCTCCATTGAACCTTTGGCGGTGCGTGCGAACGTGGGCGTCCGTTTGAGCTCATCATTTCAAAAGTAATTCTTTTCAATTGAACAATGTAGCGAAAATTCGCTTTGATACATTTTTTTGGTTTACCATTTAGGCGAGGGAAGCTTGCATAGAGGTTGTAGCCTTTGGTATCCGGCGCCCTTAACCTTCATGGCGACGGCGTTTCCGCCGCTGCGAGCGTGCTCTAATTCGCCGACTATTGTTGAAATGATTTATTCTTCAGCTGTTTTCGCGAACAGTTGTATGAAATGCTGCAAACCGGCGCTTGGAGGGTTCAATCACAATTCCGCTTGTCTCCACGCATGTTGGTTATTTCTTTTTATGTATTGCAGGCTACGCTTTTTTCAGTCGGAGTCAGGAAGCGCTGAAACTGATAAAGTTAACTTTACTTGTTCGATAGTTTTTTTCTAGAAGCATTCATTGTGGTGGGGACGGGTTGGTTGCTCGCCGAGCTTACGTCGTCTTCTCATGCAGACTTCCTTATTTAGATTAATTGGCTTGAATACCGCGTTTCTTAGCAAGAGCTATTAAGCGAGCTGCCCTAATAATGAGCGTCAACGTCCCGTCGACCAACGTGAAGCAAAAGGGTATAAGGTAAACACTGTTTTTACTTCGAGGCGCCGACACATAGGTGAACGAACAATAAATATGCATAGCCGTTTTAATTCTTTAATCTGTTGATTTGTTTGCTTCGTAACTTCTCTCAATTTCATTATTTCATCTAATCGCTATCAAACTGCGTAGAATGTTTCTCCATGTAGGAATTTATTGCAGAAATGCTATTGCATACACATTGTTTGCAGCAAATACTTTTGTTCTCACTTTCTTCGAGAGATCCGTAGATTTTGAGTCTGCAGATGAGGTCGTCGCGTTTCTTAGACAACATTATGACGTATGTTTATTAATAATTGATTGAGAGAGCTATGCCACGTAAAATTTCACTTTCATTCGGCATTACTAGAACGAGGCAGTCTTTTTCCAAGAATTTTAAAAAATACGCGCGAAAGTAACTGGGAAAGTACAAGGCTTTTGTCGCAACAAAAATAACGACCTGTTTCTTTAATAATCGCTACGGTTTGTGGCTGTGATGACGTTAGCCTTTTATTTTGAATTTTACCTACTGTACAACGTGATGGTCAGGTTATATCTTGAATAAACAATTTCTCCAAAGCGAAATTTTTATCAAGCCAGGTCCTAATTGGCGCGTTTAACTTACGGGTCTATAGAACAAGCGATCCGAGCTTTTGGTTCACTCGTGATTGCGTCGTCAGCACGACTTTGCTAATTACGACAACTTAAACACCCGTTACGAAGTGCTGTGTATTCAAGCGACTTGAAGAGTTAGAAAAAAAGAAAGCGATTCAAATTTTTAGACCGATTGCGTCATTTTTAAAAATTAAGTTCGCGTCCAACCTGTTTAAATGGGTAAGTAATGATTTCAAATTTGCAAAATGCCCTACATTCAAATATTCAAATTTTCGTCGTTTACATATTCGAAGAGTTGGAAAGGAAAATGCAGTCGTAAAGTCGCAATCCTTCGAGTCTTGAAAGGAGTGAGGCCAAGTTTTTTAAAACTCAGTCCTTATTATTCAAAAATCTTACAGTATGAATAAGCGAAGCAAAAGGGATGACAAGACGAGTTGCCTGTTCCTATAAGCACGCATATTTGCTAGATGTTGTGCTTTTTGAGGAATGTAAGTTAAGTAATATTTGACGTGAGCTCAGGGGAATAGAATAGTTTCAACTGGCATAATGAATGCGTGCTGTCCCTGCCAGGAAGTATATTCCCACCTACCCAACGTTTGATAACTGAAGTGCGAGTTCGTGGGAGGACTCGCGTCGAACTGCCTTCGATATTTTGCATTCTTTTCGGCCCTACAAAACCAGCATACCCGAAGTCGTATACAGAATAATGGCAACGCATAGTTCGTATCGTAATTACTTTCCTGCGTACAAAGTGGACATCATGGAAACGAAGTTTATGTCCGTGTTGATATGCTATCACTAGAACGAACTTCAACTCTGAAAAACTGCCGGAAAGTCCTACGCATGCTGCGCACCCATCATTACCAATGCTTGCAGTTAAGGGCTAAGCTTAAAACGAAGGAAATTGCTGTTTAATGGTATGCACTTATAAGAATTGTACAAACTATTGCAAAGGTACTGATGCCCGTGGCCAAACCGTCGAGGGACGAAGATAGTCTACGTTGGTTTCTTCTACGCTTTACCCTAGCGTGCATGCAGATACGCCAGAACGTTTGCTACTCTAGTCAATTGTAAAAAACGCTTGTAAACGTGTACAAGTCCCTACGGGTCCCTTTGAAAAGAAGAACTCGCGTTCTACATAAGAGGCGTGGAAGTCGGAGCGTCGAAAGAAACAAGAATACAATGGTTTGCGTCAAAAAAGCGAATGTGAACCTGATTACTACTTGACACTGTAGCGTCGCAACCGCCAATCGTTGATCAACCGCGAAGCAGCGGGACATTGATAGCCTATTTATACGTTTTCACTGTACGGTAATCAATTGATGCGACCGTTTTTTCGGCTTCACCTGTGAGCAAGTTGGAAAAGAAGCGAACTGCCGTTTTCATCTTGGCCAACCTTGGCAAGAGCTTTTGCTTCAAACAGGTTTTGCGTGACCCGGTTAGCGAAGAGAAAATTTTTAACAGCCATTCGCGACGCTTCCATTTTCTTCGCCGCCGAAGCGGTCGTTTGCCGTGCCTTAGTTGGGCAAGGCGATGGTCTTCGACGAATTGCATTCCTATTTGCCCTGTAGTTTTTTTCAAAGGTGCCGAACAGGTGAGCGGCTCTTGCTTACGTACGTATATCCTTTTTTGGAAGAGCATTTGGAGGCGTTAGCCGACGCTGTTAGTAGAGGCGCCCATTGCTGCGCGTCACTGTTCCGGTTGCTTGGTCATCCATGGTCATTGACTGCATTGTTAGCAAGGGGAATTGTCGCATTAGTTTCGCTCATGGGAGAACCGTATATTCACGCCAACTCGTAATTTGCAAGTCAGTTGACTTGCAGCCTTTCCCCCAAGTTTTTTCTTTGCCTATCCAATTGTGAACTTTTCTTCGCCTTCCTCAGCTCTTCTCTCTTACAGTCGGGGCGGCATTAGAGAGGACGCCACGTTGTTGATCTTTGGAAAATTAATTATTCCATTCGCTGCGGCGCGTCGTGAAATGATCTCAAAGAGAAATTGATTAGTGCATCTACTTTCTTCCGTATAAGCCTTGTCTGGCAGGCTAACAAGAATCGTCCGAAGTGTGTACGTTCTTTTTTTGGTCCCAATAAGGAGGAACTCTGAGTAAACATTATCCCAATTGAACAGTTTGGACGAATTGACATTGGCGGTCTGCTGTTGTTGTTTTGCGGTTACCGTTTGCCGTGGTTGATTGACAAACGCTATATCGCTTTGTAGAAACAAAGGAGGCGTTTTTGTTGACTTGGCTGTCGTCGTGATTGCTTGTTTATTTTTGTTTTGGTTTCATGAAGGCGCGAAGGCGTCTGTTCAGTTTACCTTTCCGACCGGTTGACGATTCATTCGTATTTTATGAATTAGAAGAATAATCGACTTTCGCTCTTTGCGACAGAGAGAGAGACAGAGTCATCTTGGTTGAGTTGTTATCAGTTGGTCAGCCGCAGCCTTGTGTGTACGCGTTGCCATTTGTCCTTTCTTCGTGCTTTTGGTTCCCCCGTTGTTTATTCGGGTGTCACTCTTGGAAGGCGTCTATCCTTATGTTCCATTTTAGCTTTGGACAGTCGTGCGCGATAGTTCGTAATGGACGCGCCGCTTAACGACGTGGTTCAATGTTCACAACTCGGTTCATTCTGAAGGTGGTAAAAGTGGTGTTCACCGTGTGCGCTGCCGGAATATTGCTGGTCAAAATTCACCGGTCCGAATTTCCCTTATTATCATCATCATCATCATCGTCGTCGTTGTTGTCGTCCCTTGAACCCGGTGCTTCGGCGGGTCTTCAAGCTTATCCGTCCGTGGTTCAACTGACAACGGTCAGTGGAACCAACGTAGCCAACTTTAGCCTCTTTCCCGCTCGCCTTGGCAGTTCAAGACTTAACCTGACCCTTTTGGCCAAGTCCAACCAAACCTCGATAAGGGCTGATAACTTTGACTATGGCTCGCAGCCATTGTTCGTCAGCGCGCCCAGCGTTGAAGAGATTAGACGAATTGTGGAGGACAATAATTTGCATGCGGAAATTTTGAACGAAGACCTATTCGGCCCTGCCGATCAGGCCCACTACGTGGTCGTGGTTCAAGTTCACAATCGGCTGAGATACTTGGAAAAGTTGGTTCAGTCGCTCGAATTGAACCCACTGATCAATTGGGTGCTGCTGATATTCAGTCACGACTACTTTAGCGTTGAATTGAACCAATTCGTCCGCTCGATAAAGTTTTGTCGCGTCATGCAAATATTTTATCCGAACAGCATTCAACTCAGCCCGTCATCATTTCCGGGTAAAAGTCCGTCCGATTGCGCCGCCTCTATGTCAGTTAGCCAGTAAGAAGTTCAATTGCATAAGCGTTTGGCAAATCTTTTTTCGCTTGCGCACCTTGTAGGGCTCGTGCGGCCAATTGCCAAATTTGGCAGAGCCCGGATAAATACGGCCACTATAGGAACGTCGATCTTGCTCAGATCAAGCATCATTGGTGGTGGAAAGTAATAACCATTGTTTGCCTGCGTCCCAGCGCGTCAACATAGTTTTCTTACTTTACAGGTCAACTATGTTTTCAACGGAATACCTCGTCTTCACCGGTACAACGGTTGGGTTGTGTTCCTCGAGGAAGACCACTACGTTTCCCCTGACTTTCTCTACTCGTTTAATTCCATTGTTGACCAGATGTCCAGGTGTGTGTGCTCTCTTTTCGTCCGTTAATTCCCTTCCTTACACGGCCATCTTTTCGGAACGAATTGCAGTATCTGCCAAGAATGTCATGTTATAACGCTGGGTTCCTACCTGCGATTTCAAAAGAGAAAAGTCAAATGGGACGAGGTAAAAGACGGGAAAATGCTCTCACTCATCTTTTGCCATTGAACGGTTTGCAATATTTTCTTTAGTACCTAATTCTGCCATGGTTCTCCAGCTACCACAATATGGGCATGGCGTTCAATCGTTCCACGTGGAATCAAATTCGACGGTGCGCTGAGGTTTGTCAAGAGACGCTTACCTAAAAAAGGGTGATTTTAAATTAATGCTTTGTTTACTAGATGTTCTGCAAATATGATGATTACAATTGGGATTGGTCGCTGCTTCAGGTGAGCAATAAGTGTTTGAAGAAACGTTTGACCACATTGGTCTTGAACGGTCCACGGGTGTTCCACATCGGTGATTGGTGCGTAACAATTCCGCGGTCGAACGCTTGGACGCTTTTTATACAGTTTCTCTTTTTCTTCAGCGGAGTGCATCATAAGGGGAAAATTTGTACAGCCGATTCGAGCGCCAACGAGGTTGTCCAAAAGCTCAAAACGCTGCAATCGCAGCTGTTTCCGAAAAAGTTCAAGTTGCTGCTTCCATTTAACACTGTTCGCCGTGTGCCAAAGCAGCCAAAGGAGAATGGCGGTTGGGGCGACCCGAGGGATCACCAACTTTGTCTCAACAATACATTTCCTCTTTCGTGACGCTACCATTGGCGGCGAACTACTTTTGATGAAAAGCTGGTCTCCCCAAGACGAACAATTCGTACAGTGGCTGGGACGATTGTTGTGTCGGTTTCACCGAGCTAGCCGCACGTCAAATTTTGAAAAGAACAAACTGTTGAGAGGAAGCCCGTTTTATACTTTAGTGCAGCTACGTACTGCCGCGCAACTGCTCCGAAGCAAACAGAGTGCGAACACCAAATAAAACGGGTATTTTTAAAAGTCCGTTGCTTAAACGAGTTATTAATTCGTAGTATTTGTGTTTTTTTTAAACGTAAATTATGAAAGTATGAAAGGGCGTTTGGGCGTACGCTTAGGTAACCACAGAAAATGGTTGCCGCCATGATTTTTTTCTCAGTAGTCCTGTTATGGCCTAACCTACGCTTAAAATAAGCCAGTTATGCGCGCTGAATGGTCATCGAACATGAGCATCACTAAAGGTCGACGGTAGCGCGGGGAATAAATGACTAAAGGACGCCTCGTTTCTGACGAAAATTACATAACATTCAGGACCTGCATGGTCCCATCAGCAGCACTGGAATGAATGGCTACGAAGAGCTATCATATCGGTGTAACATCGCGTTTTGAACGATAGATTTTTAATTTAAGTGATCGTCAGGTTCGTCGTGAGCAAAACGAAATTTTCTACTTAGCGAATTTTTGCCTCCTGTTGGAATTCTTATTGCCCTTCGGCTTCTAAAGAACTAAATCAGCATATGGGCGCTTACATTCCATCTTGCCTTTCCAGCTCAATATAGCGAAAAAACGGCAAACTCGTCTATTGCAGCGACGTACGATGCTATTCGACCATATCATAATTAGTACCACCGGTTCCGTAATGCGTGCAGATAGGAAAATGATTTTTGGATTTTCAGTAGATGTCCTGGAGGTTTTTGTAATTTAGGGGAATTTGAAACTCATGAACAAACTAAGTAAAATAAATTAGCGTGAAGTAGGGCTTTCCATCTAGTTTATTACAATTGCACGCCCTATGAGAAGGATTTGGATGTTGCCTCCTAGCCGAGCCACCGTATCAAGAATGCAGGTTCTTTTCAGGCAAGCATGCCGGCCATCATGTTCTTCCCTGACCGACGAGTGCGCTGGTCATCTTGTTCTATCCTTATGTAAGCCTGCGCCGAAATATATGCCTTACTTTTAGGCACACGCTTAGGTAAAAGGCAGAACAGCACGGTGAGCAAAACTACAGTATGACATTTGACGGCTAACACACAAGATTCGAATTTTTATTTGAAAAAAAAACTATGCAGTCTTCGAGACTTGTCCGGTTCCTTCATTAGCATTGGACGGGCGTGCGAAAATTGTGGTAGCGGTATAACGTGACGTTTGAAATGAGTTGTTTCAAAATTTGAACGATAAATCGGTAATTGAAAAAGTGATCGTCAGGTTTGTCAGAGGCAGAACCCACAATGTTAAACAAAACGATGACATTAAGAGAACAAAAAATGAAAAATGAGCAATATATTTCATTTAGCGTAATATAATAACTTCACTATTGAAGGCGCAATTTTTTATAACGGATTTTGAAACGGATGCGTATTTTATTTTCGTTCTTTAAAATCTTTATAGTTTTATGTAATAATTTTATTTCATTCTAACTTTGCATTTTGCCTGTGACGGATTTGACGATCATCTGAATCAAAGACTTTTTACGCAAATTTAGAAGTACTGATTTAAAATGCCGCATTATATTCTATGACAATCTTTGCACAGCAATTCATTTTCAGTGCTAATGTCGGAACCAGACTTGCACTCGAAAGCTGCATAGTCCTTTCAAATAAAAGTCAGGATCTTGTGTGTTAGCCGCCAAACGTCATACTGTAATTTTGGCGCCCCTATCCAGGCCTATGCCTAGTCGTAGTGCTTAGATTTTGGCTTAAGCTTAGGCAAGGCCAGAACAGTACAGCCGACACGCTTGCCAGAAAAGGACCCGCATTTTCAGACGCTGACGTGACTACAAGACAAAGTCGCTTCTTATGGGACTTCATAAGAAACAGAATGGAAAACTTAACTTCATGCTAATTTTTTCCATATTCGTGGGCTACGCAATTCGTCTGTGTATTTCAAATTCTTTTTTTTTTCAAAGCATTCCAGTTCATTCATTTGAAATCCGTATATATGCGGAAGTACACTGCAAAGAATTGCTGTGGTAGGGTGACGGTAGACCGTATAGCCATGTGAGCCTGCAAACACTTTGCGCGCGTGCCGGGAAAAGTAGTAATGCACTTTATTAGCGAACAGGAGATAAAAGAAAAGTAGTTGCTTTAATTAATTAAACGTCACTGCCAAAAATAACGACGGTTCAAAAATTATGAATGAAACAGAAGTGAACGTTTTAGCTTTTCGGGAATTGGCAAGTTTTGAATGACTCTTTCAATGTCTTCCGCAACAGCTTGTTTCATCGTTTCATGGCATTCCCATGCCTTTACGTGACCGCAAGGAGCATTCTCCAGTCGATAAGTCACATTCTTAACCTTTTGTGGCATTCGCTTTTTCTTACGCACTAAAGAGGAAATTCACAATTTAAGAATGTCGCCAATCAATGCATCAACCAACGGGCCATAGGATTGCACAAAAATTACCAAAGATGGACGACTTGCTTTTTCTTAGCGAGACAGCTATCACATATGTCGAAACGGTACACTACAGAAAATTCTTTGAAATAGCTAAGGTACTTGCAACCAAATGAATGCCTTTAAAGGCAACAGGGTTTAGCTTTAGTCTTACTGAACAAAGGAAGACTATCTACGTGATGGGCAATGCTGTAAAGTCTCACCAGACGAACGTAGAGCAGCACAATCGACTTCCACACGACCTGAGTAATAATGTTGGAATTTGGGATAATGCCGCAAGATGGAATCAGTCACAAGTCGATGCAGCTCCCAAAGAGCTATTTGGTATAAAGATGGCATGCAGGAAATATCTTTAAAACATTGATAAGATAAGATATCGAACAGGTCTACATATTTTCCTACCCACAGGTATTACTGAGCTGCTTGTGCTAATTATCATACGGTCAAATACCGTCGGACAAACGTCCGTTACTGCAATAGACGAGCTTGCCGTTTTCTTCACTACATTGAGCTTAAGAAAATACGATGACGTGTGAACAGCCATGTTTCGATTTACCCTTCGAAGCCAAGGAGTAACAAGAATTCCATTCGGCCGTAGAAATTCGCTGAGCAGAAAGGTGGCGGCAATATCCAATTCAAAACCGCAATATATTTTGTTAAAGTATTTTTCACGGAAAATCTCCTCAACGTTTTGCAGGTTACCACAGTAAAACTGAGGAGGCACAAAGTCAAGTAGTCGAAATGAGTTGCAGCTCCTCAACATTCGGCTGACACACTGCTTTGAGTATTCTACCAGATCCGGCTTGATCTCCAGACCAATATTCATACCACCATTTGCTAAAACGAGTTGTCGTCATTCGCACTTACAACCGACAGACCAAAGGATGATCGGGATAATCGTGGTGGCTAAGTTAAACAACATATTACAGTCATAACACTAAGCCTTATTAATCCTTATATGTAAACGACTTCGCAGTTATTAAAACAATATGCTTCAAATGTTGGACAATCCTGGGAAGGAGACTTTGGGTCTGAAATGGAAAACTGGACTTCATACAGGGAGTTAGCTCACCTACAAGGATTCCAGCGATACAACTGAAATAGCCGCTTCCGCTACCTACGTTCAGGAAACGGTCGCCTGGTTCTAATTTCAGATGCTTCAATACTTCCGCATAAATTCGGGGAGATGATATGACCATGCCTTTCCACGTTACTGGGTCAAGCGAATAAGGTTCCGTATATTCTTCGGGCAAAAATAAGCGGCGATCGACCGACCTAAACATAAGAAACAATGGAAACACGCGTGAAGATGCATCCAAGCGCAGACATAAAGAATAACGAAAAATACAATGTCTAATATTTACAAGAACCATACCTCATTGCTATTTCGTCTGCAGCGCGCATTTCTGTGCATAATAATACTTTGTCTACCATGGCGTCGTTGGTCCTCGCCGAAGAAACATATGACCCCATTGGTAGGACCTGCACGTAACAACAAATTGCATGTGCATATATAGAAGGCAACAACTCCCGCTCGCTTCAATGAAGCACGAAAGTTGGCAAAAATCGACACTCTTACTTAGCGATTCGCAAAAGTAATATGACGGTGAAGTTTGAAGACCGTCTGAGAGCTGGCAGACATTTCTAGAAAATATCGCTCATTCCCTACCATTAATTACATGAGCTGCAAGTACAATTCAAAACACATTTGTTGTGTTAGGCTCGTTTGTCTGATCCCACCTTCTCCGAGACGCTGAAGGCGGGATTAGATGTTTACCGATGACTCTGAGTTTCTTCGCATATATAAATGGGTCTAATGTCATCAACATGTTTTGAATATAGAAACCTGCGTACCCGTTAAGAAACATCCAGTGCTTCATCAAATTACAACGGCAATGGTACAAAAAAGCAGGCTTTCCTTTTTTTGGTTTAAATATTATTGCGGATAAAGCTGACGGCTGAGCAAGAAGTCAGCTGTTGTTGTAAAACTTTTTCGCGCCATTTTGGGACACGCGTTTCAGTGGTTCATTTAAGCGCAATGTACTTTAAATTCTCACGTTCTAAACAGTGGCAGTAAACAGAACGCGTTGCAACGCGCATATCTGCAAACAAGGATAAACTGCGCAACCTTATTCTACCAGTGTTGAGCAAATGCTGCGCTCCTCTGGGCGTCAGGTTGCTTCAAACGTGACAAAAAATTCTTCCCGCCATCGTGGCTGGAATCATCTTGAGGTATGATACAACAGACTACGCTCTGATGAAAGTTTCGGGAAATAGCTATCGCGCAGTCATCCACTATGCGTCAGTAGGGGCGATGACGCTTTGGCAAACTAAATTTTTGTCCTTCCTATAGTGAAGCAGGCTTAAATCATACCTTATTAGTGCCAAGAGCTGGTTGACTTTAAAACTGTGCGCTTAAAGCTTATTACCGCATTACGTATTGCTCACGTGCAAGTTGGTTAGTTTACTTTTGAGCAAAATTACTCAAAATAATGCTGCGCCAATAGGAATACTAAACGGCCAAGAAAAACTAAATTTTTTCCCGCTGACACCGGCCTTCAAGAGAAGTTTTGTTTTTCCTTATAAGAGCAAGACTGAAAATTCTTAAAATCTGCCAGCGCTTAACAAATGAATACCGTAGGCCAAATTGTTTTGAATTTGAAGTAAAGACAGAACAACGATAAAACTTTTCTGTTTGATACTGGCTTTTAAGCTTCCTCTTATCTTCTTACTGTAAGGCAGAGCTTAATAATCAGGCAACGAGGCCGTTTTAAGCCAATTTTTCTAGAATGACACATTTCTACTGACAGAAAAGATTTTCAATAAAAGTGAAACGATCAGTCGCTGCGCTCTCGCGTTCAGTAGCAGAGCAAAAGATGCATCTTGTCTCGTTCCTGCCCCAACGTCATACTGTAAGTTTACCAACAGTCATCTTTTGCCTTTACCTAAGCTTAAACCAAGGCTGATATTTTGGCTTAGGCTTAAGTAAGGGCGGAACAAAATGGCCGACATGGTTACCAAAAAGAAACCTGCATTCTTCAGACGATGGGGCGGCTAAGCGACGCGATCGCAATAGACTTTTCTTTTTGCTGAAATAATCGTATTTCCAGTTCGAGATCGAATGTTCAGCTAGCTTGACGTCGATCGTATCGATCGCATTTCGTAAGATGAGAAGCAAAATTAACTGAACAGTTTATCGTCCAAATAAATGACTTGCTACGCCTACGTACGCTCTTACGTTATGCGTAGACTGTTGCATAGGATTCCTGGAAAAGCAACGTGTCGTGACATAAGCTTTTCCAGCGGTAAACAGTTTTTCGCTTCCACCCATGCAGCAACGTTTGCTCATGTGCTTTTATCAGTAGTTCTAATCAACGCGCTATGGTTAGCAATCTGACTAAAATTGACAGTCGACATTTTGCCTGGTTGATGCCCTGCTGAAAAGGAATTCAGCGCCGCACAGAAAAGCCGCTGGAACGCTTATTCATTGAAAATCTTTTTATGGAACCGTTAGTGTCTGCCGAATTGCTTTTGACGTTTTATTTTCGTCTGTTACGTCATCAACGGCTTCTGTCTTAGGAAACCTTTATGAACACTTGAAACGAGTTGTATGAGTGTGGGAAATTTCCTTTCCTTAACAGTAAGGCGACGAGGTGGTACTTTGATTGTACACACAAACACAAGCTGTTTCAAACACTTAATTGGGTCTTACACGGCCGCTCAAGAAGCTAAGTAAACAGCAGAAACGTACCTGATTTGTGGAAGCGGTAAACAAATAATAAACCCTGGTTAGGCGAGGCGTCAGATTTTGGCTTGCCGTTCCCTTTCATCAGCAAGTTATTTAGAAGAATTGCCCAACGTCTCACATAAAATGATTATACGTATTAAGCGGTCGGCCGCAACTTAAAAGAAGCTATGCCTTTGGCAAGGTTTTTTAAAACTACCGCATGTTTTCTCATTTGCTTGAATCTTCTTCTATGGAAAAGAGAGATATTTCAAAACCAGATATTGGAACGTCTTTATCAGCCACCGCTTGCTCAATGCACTACGAACACTTATCTCCAGCTGGAAAGGCTAGCAATGGAATATGGGCTCATGGATGTACGCAAAGATTCGTGTTTACGAAATGCGTTAGACGTAGCTGTGGCTCTGAACGCTCTCGGCAGCAACGCTACGCTGAGGGCGCCGCAATCTTCACCTGAACTACTTCCCTCTCGACCAAAATGGATAATCGTTGTGCAGGTACACGACCGCGTGGATTACTTGAAAGAATTGGTGCAATCATTGGAACAAGTTCGAAACATAAGGGACGCCCTGATAGTCTTCAGTCATGACGTCTATTCGGCAAAGATAAGCTCGATCGTTGAAGCTATCGAGTTTTGCAGAACCACGCAATTGCTGTATCCGCTCCGTTTGGAACTGTTCAAAAGTTTTCCAAACGGAAACGACGGCAACTGCTCTCAAGCAAGCAACGACGAGTAAGCGACTTAGCAAAATCGTCAAAGTGAACTAAGTATGCGGGCGTTAAGCAGCTGTCGCAGGGATCAGAACCGTTCAGCGAAGGTAGCAAGTTTGGCACAAATCAAGCATCACTGGTGGTGGAAGGTTTGCTATTCAATAAACGTATGCCCTCAGCAAGGCGAACATTGCGTCCTTGAAGGCAATACAAGTGTTCGAGCACATCGTGCCTCAGACTAAATACGACGGATGGGTGCTTTTCCTTGAGGAGGACAACTATGTTTCGCCAGATCTTCTGAACGTCCTAGACGCAATAGTATCCAATAAAAACAGGTAAGTTATCCATACTACGCACAGTTCGGTGAATTCAAAAATTTTTTAACCACTTATACAACTGTATGAGCGTTAATTTGAAGTGCCATACAAGCTAAGCATACCAGTAGTCATAAATATAAATGAGTGACAAAAGAAATAAGCGCAGCGCTTTTTCCAAAAGAATCACTGAAAAGGCATTTGTTTATTCAACAGATGTCACACCTTAAGAAGCCGTCGGGCTGGGTTTAGTTAATTTCTGCAACGTCACCAACTCACTATTATTAGCGTTCACGGCCGACAGAACCAACGACGGATTTTCCACGAGAGCAGCAATGGAGTTCCTAAATCTTCTTTGAATTTACCAACGGCAAAGACGGATTGCAGATGCTTTTCGTTTGTTGCACCCTAAAATCAAACATTTCGAATATGTTCCGTCTATTCCCCGCGCGCCCTCAACAGCCTATTCTTCTTGATGTTGACCTATTAACATTGATATTTTACTTACGGCTGCGAAAGCTCATTCAGCATCTATTCTGTTATGCCAAAGAATAATTATTCTTTAAATACGTGCATAGTTAACTCATTTTTGAAGTTATACCAATCACCAGTGTGAAATAGTACCTGCAGCTACTTTACATGTACAGTAAGACGTTCAAAAATTCGAATTTTCGAAATTCAGGAGGGGAACGAAAATTCGTTACAGTAGGAAGTCGACCACCTGAACTGATTGCTGCAGGGAGTAGTTCAAATAATCGACAACATCACGTTAGTTTATCCTGTATGGTTTAATTGTATTAAAATTTTAGTGTTCAACTCTGCTTTTCCTACCCGACTCACGTCGTACCCGTTTAATTTAGTAAAAAATAAGAACTCCCAAAGCTTTCGCATCACTTACAATCCGCTATTAGAATTAGAATGGCTAACAAGAGGGACTAACTATTAGTCAGACGCCCTATGTCAGTAAAAATGTTGTTCATTTAAAATTCCGTCATTCCCAGCCGATTAAAATAAACAAGAATTCAAATAATGGAGTTTCTACCTCACGTGCTCTGTACAACTGCGCTTCGCCTTTTTCTCAGTGGGTTAATTATTCGTTGCAGCATATGCGAAACATGCGAATTCCTAGTTCTCGGTAACTACAATGATCTCAGGAAGCCTCTTCCCCCCGCTCATGTACGTACTGGAAGCAGCAACAAGCAGCGTAATCATGAAATTTATTTTCCAGGTCCAAGTGGTGCGGTGGTTCTCTTCCCTCCACAACTTGGGATTGGCTTTCAAAAAATCATTATGGACGGAAATTAAGAAGCATGCAAAGGTGAACGACTTCTCTTGCGAGACAAATTCTATGACGATTTAATCCGGCGTGTTCGACAAAAATAAGCCAGCTTGACGATTGCCATTATTATTATTACTGCTATTTAGTACTACTGTACTTCATCTATAGGGTCCTAAGCATATAGTTCTTTGTAAAGGGTGCGCATGCTTTTATTGTATATACGGAAATAACCCGTATTTTTGAACTCTCAAGAATTTTCTTCACGTTAAGGTAAAATTCTAAAAGAGGCAGTTATCCAACCTACACAGTATCAGAGTTGCGAAAGTTAGCTGGCATCCTCCGGGAAAACATGGAGATGGCTTTCTTCCGCTTCATTTAAGTGCATCTGTAAAAACGTAGCTTTTTGGTACGGGACAGTAGGTTTTCATGATTAACTTGTTTCTTCTTACGGAGTGAGTCCCTTTTGGAAAATAAAACTTTTATTCCGTAGCTTTCGGGTCTCTCGTGACCCGTCTTCAGCGGTGTTAAAGTCAGTGTGATTAGAAGGAGCGT